>JAQGBS010000017.1:0-39568 GCA_034698545.1 Acrobeloides obliquus | reverse complement strand
CTATAGAAAAGAAATTCGGCCTATAAATTATAGCAGTCCAGGCAAGTGCTAATAAAAATTTTTATAATCATGTTAGCCGAATCAAACAAGAAATTTTTGAAGAAACAAAAACCAATTCGAAAAACGTTTTGAAACAAAAATTTCAACAAGTAGTTTGGAGCTACTACACAATAGGGGGGGGGGCATCCAAGTGAAAATTTTTTCTGAAAATGACCCCTCTAGGCGGGGAATCCGAATTTGACAATTTCAAAGTGAAAAACGCTTCCCTGGTTCAGGGAAGGCGTATTGTGTATTAAAGCGAAAAGCCGCAAGAATGCGATTTTTGCCTAAAAACGACCCCTTTTGTGGTAAAAATGTGCGGAGAATCCGAATTTGACATTGATAAAATTTCTCACATTCAAGAAAAGCTGTATATCGACGCAAAAATAACATTTTTTTGCACATTTTTACCCAAAAGGGGTCGTTTTTAGGCAAAAATTGCATTTTTGGACTTTTCGCTTCAATACACAATACGCCTTCCCTGAATCAGGGAAGGCGTTTTTTCTCTTCGAAAATGTCAAATTCGAATTCTTTGCACATTTTCAGAGGGGTCATTTCCAGAAAAATTTTTCACGTGGGCGGCCCTCCTCCCTATTGAGTAGTGGTTCCAAAAATTAAATAAAAAATTGCAATTTTAGCTCCAACAAATGTGACAGTACAACTGTTTGTAAAACAAATTCAAAAAGTTGAAGAAGGTGACCAAATCTTAATTCTCTATTGTTGGCTCGAAATGGTAAGCATCAGGCCCAAATTTTAATGGGACACAGGAAGCAATCCTCCACTCGTCGTCCAGTAAAAAATAAGTGTCAAGGGGGAATTCCATTTTTCAAAAAATTTGGTAGTCCTCTACAAATTCGTCAAAAATCGAAAAATTTATAAAAAAATTGAAATATTCGTCAAAAATTAAAAAATTCGTATACTTTTTATTCTTCAACCTAGTACTCTTTAAAAATATATAAATCGGGGTACGACTCGAACTTCCCAACTGTTTCGCATGGGACCTTCTACTTCTCAAGGAAGTGTCTCTTAATAAGTTACAATTTTATAGTATTGGGTAGATGAACACCTAAAATGGGACGACAAAGCTTTTAATGGTACAAAGGAAATTGTTGTTCCGGCGAGTAATATTTGGAAGCCCGACTTATTGGTCTACAACAAGTAAATTTTCGCTACACATTAAGCGTCTCGAACAACAATTCGGGCAATATAACTTTTATCACGGATTGAGTTTGTCACACTAACTTTCGTCACGTAACTTCTATCACGAAAAATAGCTGTTACAAGAGCATCGATGATAGAATTACAGGGGCATCGGTGATCGGAAAAAATAGTTCGCATTTATATCCGTGACAAAAGTTAGCGTGACAAAGGTTAAGTGACAAAAGTTAGAGTGATAAAAGTTACGTGACAAAATTTAGAGTGCCACAATTCGGGATGCTCAACGCATAGGTTACCAGGGGGTACAGTACCCCCTCACCACTCATTCTCGGACCTTCCGCCTTTATAGTCATTCATCCATCCATCATGAGGGTTCGTGTACCCGCCCCCTTCCAATTCATTCATCATATAAATTTTTGAATGTACCCCCTTGTATCCCCCTGAAAGGCCATTCATCCTGAGGGTCCGGTGTATCCCCCTACTGGTAAACTATGGCTCAACGTCTCGAATTACTCAGATTTGAGACGTTTAGCGTGACACGGCGGCGCGATGAGGTCGAAAAAGTGTTTTATAACGGAAATGAATCGGACTGAAGTTGTATGGGAGTTTTTCGATCCACTGAATCCGATTACCGGTGTTATTTTTCGCGGAAATTTCAGGAAGCGCGACTTTTGGCGAGGCCTTCCTTTATATATGTCATATAGGGAAGTACCCCCAGGGAAATTTCAAAATGCAAATATAACGCCGGGATCGTTCTCTACGACCCCAAAAACACCAAATAAGTCAAGATTTATAAAAGTATAGATGTAAAAAAAATTTCCATAAAAGTGCCCCCCACATGGCTACCCTAGGAATTTGTATAACTTTTTATAGAAAAAAGCTTTTTACTCAATTCTTTTTTTATCCGCTAGAGTAGAGCCGAAAGTACATTTGTTGGATTATATGAGGGCATTGTGTTTAGAGCATAGAAAAAGTGGGGGTTTTTGTGTGAAAAATAGTTGCTTTTTGGCACTTTTGCCGCTATACAAAAATTCAGTTTGGCACGAGACAAAGACAAGAAAGCCCCTTAAATGTACTTTCGACTCTACTCTATAGCAAATAAAAAAAGAATTGAGTCAAATGCTTTTTTCTATAAAAAGTTATAAGAATTTTTCGATTTTTAACGTACTTCAATTTTTAACGAATTTTTCTATTTTTGATGAATTTTTCAATTTTTTAAATATTTTTTTCTATTTTTAACAAAGTTTTTTATTTTTGATCAGACAATTTAGTGCACTTTTTGAGAATTCGAATTTTTTCTCATGGTCCCTAAGGAAAAAAATGAAAAATTTTTTTCATTCACCAAAATTTCGCTCTAAATTTCGTTAAATATGCATAAAAACAGAAAATAAACAAGTCCCAACACATTTCCTCTCAACAACACTTTTTCGTTCGTCATTGCATAGGAATGGCGCTGCCTTGGCGAGACCTTATTCAAATTTTTTCATAACATATGCTTTTGAGTGAAACGAAAAAAAGTTATTGCAACATGCAAACTCAATTTTTGATTTCCGCTAATCAAATTTATTTGTAAGTGACAAATTTTTTTAGCGCAAACATGAATGTGAAAGAAAATGAGCTCGAAACAAATGCAGTAATCCAAAATAACGGACGGGTCTCTGTCTACAGAGCTATTGTCACACAAATCACCTGTGAATTAAAGTAAATTTGGGCAACCAAAGGAGGTGCCAAAAAAAAACAACCGAGATTTTTGCTCGATTTTTACAAAAATTTTCACCAAAATGACTCTATATGAAGTTTTTCTATGCGAGAAATCGATTAAATAATGCACTACAGAAACTTTGAAAGTTGAAAAAATTCATTTTTTCATAAAAAAACAGATTCATTTTTTTCTGAAATATTGAAAAAATTCATTTTTGTGAAAAATTGAAAAATTTTTTTGGCACACTATATAAAGAGTTCTTTTGAGACTGAATTTCTAGAATGGAAAATTTTCCGTTTGACCAACAAATTTGCTTCATTATGCTGTCTTCGTGGAGTTATGACGGTTCTGGAATCATGCTGGACACGCTAGTCCCCGTCGCGATCGACAACTCCCAAGCTGAGCTAAAAGCAGTCAGTGTTTTGACTCATTACATGCCAAGCGCGGAATGGTATTTGTTCGACTTCAAAATTCAGAGGAACTTGAAGTAAACTCAAACTATTGGTCGTTTGAGGTTTCGAAACGTATTTTATGTTGTTGATGATTTCTCCGAAAATATAAAGCCAATCCTGATAGTTTGGATGTCGTTAGAAAGCTGGATTTCGTAGCAATCGAATGACACCAAATTCATGCCACAACTCTTTCTGGTTGCGGAGATAATTAGTAAAAAACTGTCAAAAAAACTGACATTTTTTTACTAATTATGCAATAACTCTTCAACCGAAAGCCTAAGCCTATACCTAAGCCTAAGCCTCTGTCTTAGTCTAAGCTTAAACCTATGTCTTAGCCTAAGCCTAAGCCTAAACCTATGCCTTAGCCTATGCCTAAGCCTAAACCTATGCCTATTCCTATGCCTAAGCCTTTTATCATCTTACAAATTATTTATTTCAAAATTTTTTTGAGTTATATGATTTTTGTATCATTCGATTACTACGAAATCCAGCTTTCTAACAACATCAGGATTGGCTTTGTATTTCCAGAGAAATCCTCAGCAACATATAAAAATTTCGAAACATCAAACGACCAAACTATTTAAGTTAACTTTTGTGTAAAAACTTTTTCAAGGTATTATGAATGTTGTCCAGCACCCTATGTGGATATTACATATTACTTTGCCATCCGACGGAATCCGATCTATTATCTCTTCACCCAACTTATCCCCAGTACTTTTATTTGTATCGTGACGATTATTGGTAGTTTCACTCCCCATTCGTCGACTGGTGAAAACCAAGAGAAGATTACACTCGGGGTTACTGCTTTGCTGTCTTTGGCTATTATTCGTAGGGGCAAAATATGAAAAAGTAAAAATTTGTATGCCAATTTTTAGTAATGATGGTCGCCGATAAATTACCCGCAACTTCGAATGATCTTCCATTGCTAGGTAAGAGCTTTTTATAAGATTAAAGGACCGGCTCAAAATCGAAATTTTTTCTCAAAAATCGGATTTTGTTTCTCAAAATCGACTTTTGTTCAAAAATCGAAATTTTGCTTAAAAATTAAATTTTTGCACAAAATCTAATTTTTTCTCAAAAATCGAAATTTTTGAAGACTTTTAAGTAAAGATTGAACAATTACGAAAAAAATAAAAAATTAATTAAATAATTTAACAGGAAAATTCTATGTTGGACTAATCTTTATCATGTTTGCTGCCACTTGTTGCACGACCATTTCGTTGGATATTCAATTGCGAGGAAATGCAAATGAGCCTGTGCCTATTTGGTTACGTGGACTTATTCGACAAAGTTTTATTTTGAGAATGTTTTTTAAGGGACTGAGTCGGAAGCCTAAAGAAGTAAGAATTATTTAAAAAAATTTATTTGGAAAGTTCATGAGCAATGGAGCATTTTTTGTTTTTACGGCTTGTTCTGAATCGTTGTAGTTTTCGAGAAAATTGCGTTTGAAATTTGAATTTGTGCTCATGTTTTCGATGTAATACACAAACTTTTTTGAATTTTTTATAGTAAAATCGCTAAATTTCAATGTAAATATCTTCACTATTGTAAATCATAGATTGTTAACGATAAGAAAAAATAATTTATTTTTCATTTTTTGAGCAAGATATAAGAAAATATTTTTGTGCAACAAAATTTTAAAAATTCGAAAAAAGATGAAAAATTCAAATCTTTTACACAAAAATTGAAATTTTTTACTCCAAAAACAAAAAATTAATATTTTTAGACGTAGACAATTCATAATTTACAAATAGTAAAGATATTTAAATTGTAATTTGACGACTTTTGTGTAAAAAATTCAAAAAAGTTTGTATATTACAACGAAGACATGAGCACAAATTCAAACTTCAAACGCAATTTTCTCAAAAACTACAACGATTCAGAGGTCGTCGTAAAAACGAAAAAGGCTCCATTTTTCATGAATTTTTCAAATATCATAAAATAAGGGTAATGTTTTCCGAGTGGACTGTGAAACAGGGGCTTGCCATATTTCGAAATCCGCATAATTTGACCAGTCTGATCGAAAAAATTGTCATATTTTGTTGTATTTTGGAAAGTTCATGAAAAATGGAGCATTTTTTATTTCACGGTAAGTTCTGAATCGTTGTCATTTTCGAGATAATTGCGTGTGAAGTTGGCAATTTTTGAAAAAATCTGTGTATTATAACGAAAACACGAAATTGCGTTCCTGAATCAATAAAAGTTGTATATTGACTCGAAAATTCAACAATTTTTTGCCAGTCATCGTAAGTCAATGAGAAACGAAATTTTTTTAAATTTTCGCGTCAATACACAACTTTTATTGATTCAGAAACGAATTTTCGTGTTTTCGTTGTAATACACAGATTTCAATTTTTGTCATGTTTGTATATTACAACGAAAACATGTGTTCCTGAAAGTTTCTACGATAGTTTTTGACTTGCAACTCAATTAAAAGTTGATTTTGAAGCGATTATTCAAAATTATCCTATTAATCGCTTCAATAAACAACTATTTAATTGATGCAAGTTAAAAATTATGTAGTTGCATGTTTTCGTTGTAATACACAAAATTTCAAAAATCGCCAACTTCAAACGCAACTATCTCGAAAACGACAGCGATTCAGAAGTTACCATAAAAACAAAAAATGCTTTATTTTTCATGAACTTTCCAAATAACAACAAAAATGGAAACTTTTTATCATCTCGGACTAGTCAAATTATGCGAATTTCGAAATATGGCAAGCATGTTTCCCTCTGGTTATCACCAAATGCTAAAAAGATCCTTCTAACAGGACACTTATTTTTTTAGGAATGTCGTTGCCTAGATCGAAGCTATTCTTCGTCCATGCTTATTTCACCAGATGACCATTGTAAACTGGTAATTGTCTCTTAATATGGGGAACTAGTTCAGTTTAGGTGCCTTCGTAAAAAACGAAAAATTCGTCAAAAATTGTAAAATTCGTTAAAAATCGAAAAATTCGCTTCTATGTGAATTTTTGCCCCAAAAATTAAATTTTTGTGAAAAATCGAAGTTTTGCCCAATTTGATTTTGTTTGGTTTTAAATTATTGAAACAAAAACATGAATCAGAATTTTTGTTTCAATAACCCAAAACAATGTTCAAATTGGATAATTTTTGTGTCATTTTGTTCGCCTCATTTAGCTGTAAAAAATTATAGCTACAATGTTCATTTGATGGAAATTTAAAAAATCGACGCAAAAATTCAAAAAAATTTGTGTATTACAACGAAAACATGTACACAAATTGAAAAATTCAAACGCAATTATCACGAAAACTACAACGATTCGGAATTTACTGTAAAAACAAAAAAATGCTCCATTTTTCATGAACTTTCTGAATGTCAACAAAAATGGCAACCTTTTCCCCACTGGACTGATCCAAAAATGCGCGCAATCGATTGGGGGGGTCATTTGTGAGGAAATTTTGAGAAATAAAAATTTTCAATTTGAAACCACGTTGCGGCACCTAAACCAAACTAACTCCTACCATGAATATATGTTTAATTTTAGTATGCTCCACCAAATCCTCTCTACGATACTTCCCCAATATATCATAAAATACTGATGGCAGTGAACGAGATTAGACTAGCCGCAAGACAAGCCATTGAAAGCATTGATTCCGAAACCCGAACTAAGGATCGTCGCCGAGAATGGGGCTTAATCGCAAGAGGTTTAGATCGATGCTTCATGCTTATCTTCATCTGTTTCACAATTGTTTACACGGTCTACTTGTTCAACGGGAAGACAGCCGATACCTTGAGGATCACCGACGAATATATGAATGTCACAGCTAATAGATAATTTTTTGTTGTTGTCTATATATTTTTTGAAATAAAAGAAGGGATATTTTTAAGCAAAATTTGTACATTAAAACAAATTCATTGATAAAATACGAAACAGAAATTTTTTTGACGAAATAGTCGAAACTTGCGTAATTTTCGCTTCAATACAACCACGCCTTCCCTGAACCAGGGTCAGGAAAACTTTTTCAGAGTCAAAATGTTTGCAATCGATTCCCCACCTTAAAAACTCCCAGAAAGACAGATTTCCATCGAAATTTTGAATTTTAGTTAATTTTCGCTTCAATACACCCACCTCTCTCCTGAATCAGAGTCAGGAAAAACATTTTCAGGGCTCGCAAATGTGCGCAATCGATTTTTTGCATAGAAAGACCCCTAGAAAGAATGATTTATGTCGAAAGTTTGAATGTTAGTAAATTTTCGTTTTAATACACCCACCCCTGAATCAGGGTCAGTGAAGCGTTTTCAGACTCGAAAATGTGCACAAACGATTTTTCGCATAGCAAACCCCCACAAAGAATGATTTCCATCAAAATTTTGAATTTTAGTTAATTTTCGCTTCAATACGCACCCTTCCCTGAACCAGGGTCAAGAAAATGTTTTCAGGACTCGAAATTAGAAAAGTTGAAAAAAACACTTTTCCAATTTTTACGTCATAAAAATTTCCATGATCTCTGAAATTTTTGTTTGAAAAAATTCATCCCTTTTTCGCATGTTACATGAAAAAATGTTTTGCACAAATTTATTGGTGAAACTTGCACGTGAAACTCGCATCACGCGTACTTTGGAGTTTGAAATAAAACTGCTTTGACGTGTCTTTCTTTAATTTTTTTACGGAAGTAAACAGAAAATTGTGCAGTTTTGTATTCATAAATAGGAGAGATTCATTTAATCTAAATAAAGAACCATTATAACACGAAGAATAGCGTTTGTCAAGTCAGAAAAAGGAAGAAAAAGTAAAAAAAGAAAATCTTGTTGACGCAATGATGGTGGAAGAGATAAGCGTCGTTCTGGCAACGCAAATCCATCGCTTTTGTTGCAAAACGTTTTTGATTATTTTGTAGTTTTTGTGCAAATTTATGTCTTCGCTTAAAGGTGTACTTTGTAGTCGCATCTCGAAAAAAATTTATTTTCACAAAAAAGACCCTATTGGGGGTAATTTGATGCGAGAAATCGATTGTGCGCATTCCCGAAGTGTGAAAATGCTTCCTTCACCCTGATTCAGGGAAAATATAGATTTTTCGACCATTTTTAAAAGACGTTTCTTCATCAGCAAGCCTCAATGATGCAGTAACAAAGCAGCGAATTAGTGGTCACAAGGTTGTGGGTTCGAGTCCTGCTTGGAGCCAATTTGGTCAATTTTGAAACTAAAGTGGCTCCAGCGGGATTCGAACCCGCGAGCTTGTGGCCACAAAGCCGCTGCTTTGTCACTGCACCAACGAGGCTTGAAAACGGAGAAACATCTTTTCAAACCAAGTAATTCTGAGGAAAAAGATTTTCCCATGACGATATCGCGGCGTCATGATGGCATCGAGATGTCACGAAGGCATTATGATGGTTCACGACGTCATAACTGCGTCATGACGGCATTTTTCAGACGAGTCTCCATCACAATCAGACGAAGAGGATAGTGAATTTAGTTCGAATAACGAAGATGAACAAATGGAGGTCAATGGATATATGGTTAGTCGTAATGGAACGATTGGGATACCGATAAGGGTAACTTTACCACCTTAAATACAGAACTGACGCTCGCCATGACGTTGCATCTTGACGCTGCGTCAAGACGTGCGTCATGATGAAGCTTCAAAAGTTGAAAACGCCATAACTATTTTGCAGCGTCATGATGCCGCATTATGACGCAGCGCCTGACAGTGTCGCAGCGTCATGGCGGTGTCACGACCGCGTTGCGACATGATTACGGCGTCGTGGTGTCATAATGACATCGAGATGTCACGAAGGCATCATGACGGTTCGAGACGTCATAAAAGTGTCGCGACGTCACAATGGCGTCATGAGACATCGCGATATTATGACAATGTCGTGGCGTTATGATGACAAAGAGTTCTTTCCATGTGATTCCATTTATTTTTTCCTAGACTCTTGTTTAGTTATTGATCAATCAAAAAATTGAATTGCGCATAATTTTTGTTATTGATAAAACACCAATCCGGCAGCTAGACAGGTAGAGTTAACAAAAGAGCATTTAGAAAACTTCAATCCGCATTGCAAGACATGTTGGAACCGAGAGCACAAAGCACCCATATCATATCAACGAAGTCGTTACTTACATTGTTACGCACACCAATATTTACTTTAATACTTTGCATTTTCCATTTTTGGTCACAAACTTGTCACAAATGTGATTCGACGTGAAAAATTTTCCTTGCTCTTTGGTCGCTTAACAAGACAATAAATTTTTCTTTCCAAATACAATCGACCCAGGCGCGAGCGACCGTTTCTTTTCACGCAGCACACGTGCTTTGATTACTCGCCGACCGGACCACTGGTTGTCTTGTTTGTTGCCTATGCTTTGTCCAAGCACCTGAATAACGTGGTAGTGCGAAAGCCACTGTGGCGCCCAGGCGCCCGCTCGCTCCCGCGAGATTATTTCCGCATTATTTGCCGATCGGTTCCAAGACTCTATTTCGCTCGTTCTTTTTTTTGACACGACATCGATGTGAATGTATCAGCCGTTGTGTTTGAATTGATTTGAAAAATGCGTGGCCATCAATATGGCAATTCAACGTGTTAAAAAAAGAAAGAAGTAGGCAAGGTTCGACTTTTTTATTTATGCTTATTAGCAATGAGTTATATGCATTTCTTGGCTATAATTAAGCTTCTTATGTGTTATGGATTTGTTTAATAGGCTGTAAGTAAACTTCTTCTTGGCTGTAAGTAAGCTCATGTGTTATGGACTTGTTTAATAATTTCTTTAGCGGTACTTAGCAACCCCGATGGGAGTGGGATTTATTTAGAGCTATAATTAACGATTAGAATAAAACTACATTAATCATTCATAAAGCTTTTATGTGTCATATAGTAATTGATTTTTTGAAATAATTTTTTTTGCCTAGGACAACGATTTTACAGGGTATAGCATTTTTTACGAAATTTGGGGTACTACCGTTTTTTGATACGCTTTATCGATTGGCGATGGAAATTTTCAAAAATTCCTTAAGGAATTCAAATTCAAGTTTTCGTTTCGATACTCAGACTAGTTTAAAATTTTGATCTGATCACTTTTATGTTTTCTTCATATTCATCTTATGCTTCTGATTCAAAAACAGATTGTATTAATATCAGCCCTTTTTCCATGTTAACCTAACAAAAATTTTTTTAGTTTTTTTGCAAAAAGAGAAAACTTTATTTGTACTAGGAAAAATTGATCATAAATTGACCTTTGCTCAAAAACTCTTTTTGTCAATTTGAAGATTAAACATTTTTTGGTACTTGATTAAACAAAAAATCTTTCTTGCTCTTTGATCATTTTTTTAAATACAAGATCAACATGAAAAAAACTTCAAATATGACTCCCCCCCCTCTCTCTCTCTCTCTATTATATATTTTATCAAAAAAAAGCTAGACAATTAAAACGATTTGGACCAGACAGCAGACAGCGTGACTAGACGGGCGCTGAGATTTTTATGCTCATACCTATTTAAGTATTAAAAACGAAAAAATCAATAATCTTAGTCTTTTGTTAAAAATCGTAGACATAAAATTTGGATATCTTTTTGTGTATTTTTTTCCATTTCTACTACATTAACACGGGAATACTTCTTCTAAATTCCGGGATATTCTATTATTTAGAGTTATGCTGAAAAACTTTCAAAAAAATTTTAAAAAAAAGTTGTTATATATAAAAAGAAAAAAGTTGTGATAAATTATAGGCAAAATTAAAAATACGAATTTTAATGTGAACTTGGCTCAGTGGTAGTGCTTCTGGATTCAAGTCTAATGGTCTTGGGTTCGAATCCCATCTGAGTCGATTTGATTTTGCCTCAAAATTTTTTCGAAAAAAGTTGTTCAGCATAACTAAATCAAAATTTGTTGAAACTAGAGAAGGAAATATTATTTTGATTATTTTAAAGTTGTCTATTTGGCGAATTTTAATAAGTGTGTAATAGAAGTTCTTGTTTTATTTCGCTGCGAACCTTTATTGCACGTCAATTCATATTTCGCTGAAGAAATTTGAAAATTCGTACAAAAATTGTTTTCCAACTAAAACATAGCATGCAACTAAAACATATGATTATTTGCGAAATTTTATTTTTGTGTTTTCGTTTCAAAATTTATAGGCCTAATATTTTGAAACAAAATGGTAGGAGAAGATAATATTATTGAAAAATAGCATAAAATCTGTGTCCCCTTTATACATAAATCGTGTTTATGTAACACAAATTTTATGTCTTTTTTCAATAATATTATCTTTTTCTACTATTTTGGTCCAAAATATATGACATATCAATTTTGAAACGAAAACACAAAAATAGAATTTCGCGAATATTGATGCTAAGTCTAGTTGGAAAACAATTTTTATTAAAAAAAAGGGGGTTCATACGATCTTATTTGTGATTTTTAATAGCACTGTTTTGATATTTTTCAGTTTTTTGTATTAGCTTAAGCTTGGGCTTAGGCTTGTTCTAGGGCTTAGGCTAGGCGTAAGCTTAGGCTTAGTCTTAGGCTAGGCTTGGGCTTGGGTTCAAGCTTAGGCTTGGGCTTAAGTTTATGCTTGGGCTTAAGCTTAGGCCATGTCTTACATGGCCTAAGCTTAAGCCCAGTTAGGTTTAAGCTTAGTCCTAGGCTTAGGCCTAAGCTTAAGCCTAGGCCTACTCCTAAGCCTAAGTCTAAGCTCAAGCCTAAACCTAAGCCTAGCCTATATTCCATTGCAAGAAATAATATGCAAGAATTCTGTATAAGACAATCTTTGAACGCTCGAGAAAGTATCTCTTAAAAAAGTAAAAAAGTTCGATGTCGATGATTTTGGTGTCAATCGTCTTCTCTCATCGTTCCCCTACAACTTGTGTTTTAGTACTGACAGTTGAAATCAACCATCCCCGAGATCGTCAGACAGATTAACATTACACGTATAAGGATTTTTTTAGGATTTTTGCGTTGGAATTTCGAATTAAAAGAAAAGAAGGATTTGTATTGTTCTTTCATAATTGATATTTGCATAACAATATCTTTATTTGATCAGAGAGCACGCAAAAATAGAACAAACAATTCGACTAAAGTAAAAAGATGACACAAATTTTAAGATCAAAAGGTCGGAAACTTTTGTATGAAAATTATTTGAATTTTAACAAGTTATATATTTTTAAGCCAAATTGATAAAAAAAAGAAGGATAGAGTATCCTAAAACATTAAACGCGCTATATGTGTCTGTATGTTTGTGCTATTTCTGTCACTTTAAGTCTAATTCCGTCACGGCCTATACCAGTCGATAAGGTTCGATGAGAGAAGAAAAATGAAACCAAAATCATGGGGGTACCCTTCAAGATAAACTTTTTTCGCCCCTTATCATGTTTTAACGTAAAATTATAATGCAATTTTATCGCTGCGTAAGAAGTTTGCACTTGGCCGAATGGATAAGACTCTAGGCTTATATAAATTGCTTGCAGGTTCAATTCCCAGCAGGAATTGAATGTTTTTGCCTCTGTCAAAAAATTTGAAATACATATACTCGGAGTGAGATCGAAGACCGAGCTGTACTCGATAGCAAGGCCGAATGTCTAGCTCCATATGGGTAGTAAATACAATTTCTTCCCCCCCCCCCTCGGGGCGCGAAGCGCTCGGTTCCCCGGTTCTTATTTGTAAGATGTCTAAAAGCTCCGTACTTGACTAGTTTTCTCATAATTTTTTTTCATTTCTCAACAATTTTTATTTTAACTCTTTTCTTGTCAATATTACCGTATAAGAAATTTGCATTCTGTTTTATTTTCATATTCAACAACTCTACTTCCTTTATACAACCTTTTAAAGTGGATCAACAATGTATATTGTTGTCCTAAACGAAAATTTCGTTAAATAGAATCTTGATCTTTTATTCTAATCAATTTTACGCAAAACTTTACGTATGAATTTATAATTTCTCCTTTCTTACAGTAAACTCTTTTTATAGAATATTTTTCTATTTTTATTTTTTCTAAATATAAAATTTTTTACTTGTAACATTTCAACGTAGGAAAACATGTTTTTAGAAAATGAATTTGTTCAAAAGTTTATCAGAATTTGAAAGAGCCAATTTTTAACTATTTCTTACAAGAAATCGAAAGATTATAATTATTAAAAATTTTTTTTAAATAATCATAAATTACTTATATAAATTTTTAAATCCAAAACTTTGTCCTAAATGGCTCAGTGGTAGTGCTCCCGCCTCTAAGACAAAAGGTCGCTGGTTCGATTTCCATTGGCGATGAATTGATTTTGTCTCGAAAAAGATGTCATTTTCAAAATGCTATAACTCGAAAATTTTAAATAATTTTTTCAAGATTTTTTGTAGTTAGGTAAAAATCGACGATGCTCTTTCAGAATATGAACAAATTTTGAAAAAACTCATCTTCTAAGGACATGTTTCTCTACATTGAAATGTTGCAAGCACAAGATTTTATAGTTAGAGCATTTGGATTAAAAAAAAACCGTTTCGACAAATCTTGTCTGGAAGCCAAGATAGCCTCAAAAATGTGCTGTAAAGAACCCCGTGGATCACCCTGTACTTTTGTATCTGTATATTTTCATCTGCTAAAATGTAGATGAAAAGAATTTGGACTGACTAAAAGGGTCTTTCTAGCCAGCAAAGTATCATCTAGAAATTTAATCTAAAAATTATAGACCCATGTCATTTCGTTGGTCATCACGTCTATTTTTAAATCCATTATCTTAAAGATATCCGGATATAGCAACATAGACACTATAATCTCGATTTTGTGGGATTAGATTTGAGGGTGTGGTCGTAAAAGTGCGAAATTGATGTATACGAGATTGATGTTTAGATCGGGGCAAAATAACCTGACATTCATGTTCTGTTTATTTTGCTCCTAGGAACTATCCAATATTTTAGATTTTTTTACTTCTCCCTTTCCAAGAAAAAAATGCACTAGCTTTATCAACTTTTTGTGGAGAGGGCTGACTCCCTTCCTCTCCCAACATGATAACATAATATCTGGATGGCCCTTAAGCGAAGCCTAAGCCTCATGCCAAGCTTAAGAGGCTGTCCAGATATTACGTTATCAATTTTTTTGGATTTTAGACCACACATGCACAAGCTCCCGTTTACGAAAGACATGTAGTAGTATCCGGCAAAAAATTGGAAAATATGTAGTATTGGGCAAAAAATTAAAAATTATGTAGTATTTGACCGCCGCTGGCGGCCAATGCTACGAATTTTGCGTTATGTTGACCAAAAAAAGGTCGCCAAATCGAAAAAATATGTAGTATTGAAAATTTTGACGTAAGACCTTGTGCATGTGTGTTTTAGACCTCCCTTTAGCGTTGACAAAAATGCACTAACGTTATCAACTTTTTGTGGAGAGGGCTGACCCCCCCCCCCCTCACCAACGTTATCAAAAATTCCGGTTTTTATACACCCTGTATGAAATCCCTACTGGAGTACAGTAAGGTATATTTTTGCAAAAAATCTCTACCTCCAATATTTGTCATGATGAATCATTTCTACAATTTTTAGAACAGTTTTGCAATTGGGCTATAAAATTATATGAAACGATCATTTTTGGTCTTTGATTTTCCAGGTACAGGCAGATCGAGTATGTGCAATTACAGGGTGAGAAAAAAGTGTATCTTTGTAATTTTTGGGGCCCGACAATTTTGTTGGGACCGAAAAATTTTTTTCTAAAAATGACCCATATAGGTAATTTTATGGGGGAATCGGTTGCGCGCATTTCCGAAGCATGAAAACTTTTTCTTGACCCTGATTCAGGGAATGGAGTTGTTTACGCAAAAAAGAGAACTCCTGTATAGGTCATTTTTAGAAAAAATGACCTATACATGAGTTTAGAAAAAAAGGTCTCAAAAAAACTCGGGCCCCAAAAATCACAAAAATGCACCTTTTTGCCTCACCCTGTATACTTCAACAAAGGGCAGAATTAGGAAATAAAAATTTGTCACTCATGAACAAAAGCTCATATATAAAGTTGCGCCTAAAAATATCAACCAAGTTCCAAAAGTTCAATATAGGACTAATATGGCTTCGGTTATATGATTTATGAACAAATTTGTTGATATAAATTCTCATCAGTATTAAATTCATGAGCTTATTTTGCTAAAATTCAAAAAGAGGATCAACCAATTTGTTAGAGCAGGGTAGGGCAGGGTTTACTAACGGTGTCTATGCTTTGCAAAAATTGATTTTTCTGCAAACAAATTCAAAAAAGTTTGTGTATTACAACGAAAACATGAACCCAAATTCAAATTTCGCAATTATCTCGAAAACTACAGCGATTCAGAAGATGCCGTAAAACAAAAATGCTCCATTTTTCATGAACGTCCGAATATAAAATTTTTTCATAGTCTTTTTTCCGAGTGGACCGGTACATTTAAGTACAGTTCTTCGTACTTTATATCTTTTCTGACCAATAATCAAATTTTATCTTTGAATCCTGTAAAAAATTCTTCCAGATCCTTCCTTGAAAAACGTTTGTAGTGTAGTTGTCTTGCTTCAATTCATTTCTTTATAGCAAAAAAGTATGATGATATCAATTATATGCGTACCATTCAAAAATTTGCGCAAATAGACCAAACTATTATAAATTTCTTACATGTTTCTAGGCGTGTCTTAAGTGATAAGTGATAAAACGGGAATTAAGTGAAAATGGTTCTTGTTGGCCCAATGTGTTATCAGTTCGATGAATAATTTCATGTATATAAATATGATCAACGGTTTTTGAGACGCGACACTAGAAACGAGTGTCTAGTTTACGCTTTTTGTGTGTGCAATTTTGTAAGAGCCGAATGTGCTAATGAGGGATGCACAAGTTATAGACTTAAGGTTTAGGCTTAGACCTAAGGCTTAGGTCTAAAGCTTAGGCTTAGACTTAAGCCTAAGGCTTAGATCTAAAGCTTAGGATAACAAAGTACAGGGTAAACCGAATTTTTGCTCGATTTTTTCAAAAAAAATTTTTTTAATTTTTACTAAAATAACCCCTATAGGGGTTTTTTCTATGCGAGAAATCGATTACGCGCATTATGGAACCTCGAAAACGCTTCCCTGACGATTTACTGCGACTTTTTCGCGAACAAATTTGAAAAAAGTTGCAAAAAATCGCCAGAGTTCATTTTCAAGGTCCGGCAATCGATTTCTCGCATAGAAAAACCCCTATAGGGGAATTTTAATGAAAATTAAAAAAAAATCGAACAAAAATTCGGTTTTTTTGCGCCATCCTGTACCTTGTTATTGTGACAAAGGAAAAAATTTGTCACTCCCCATCTAGAAACAAAAATTTTGCCACCATTTTCACTATGAACAATTTATGTCCGTGCTCAAAATTCGCATATTTCATATTTTTTTCGTGGCAAGGATGCACAAATTACGAAAAAGTGCCACTTTTTTATAATTTGTACATCCCTAGTGCTGATCTAGAAAAGGTGGGTGGAATCATCATTAAAATTTTTAGATCCATTATGTACCTTTTTTGTATAGATAAATTGGTTAATCCCTATCCATAATTGAAGAGATTACACCATTTCCCAACTTTTTTTGATATAATGTGTCCCAGTCCTAATTTCCTGTAAGCAAACTTTGTAAAAAAATTTTATTTTGGTAGCGCAGCACTTTTTTCTATGCGATTGCGCACAATCCTGAAAACCTTTACTTGGTCCTGATTCAGGGGAGGAGTTAGTGTATTGAAGCGAAAATCGAAAAATACCTTTACAAGAAGGCTATGGGGTCGAAAATGTCACGGCTGGGGGTTTTTCTATGCTGGGAATCGATTGCGCCCAATCCTGAATCCTGAAAATGCTTGCCTGATTCAGAGAAGGGGTCGGTGTATTGAAGCGAAATACACAAAGCCCACCCTGAATCAGGGTCAGGGAAGCGTTTTCAGTATTCTAGAATGCGCGCAATCGATTTCCCGCATAGAAAAACTCAGCGGTGTTTTTTTTAAGATAACCTAGCCCATATCACGGCTAATTTTCGTTTCAATACACCCACCCCAAAAATTCTTCGTCGATCCTGAATCAGGGTGGAGTTTGCTCCATTGTTTGTAAGAAAAATTTTTTGTAGATCAAAATTTTCGTTCTAGTAGGATCGCACCGTGAGCTTAACTTGCCAGATCGGACGGGCGGCTTCCCTATCCACTTCACCAAGTAGCCGACATTTTTTGTAAAGCTAGCCATAAAAAATGTTATATGATTTCTTCTTTTTTGTACGATTTTCCAACAAGTGGGTGCAGCACTTTTTTTTCTTGCACAAGAAACCTTTGTCATACTATCACCGATCTATTAGCCAATTTGGGCAAAAATTTTCGCTTCAATAAACCCATCCCTTACCCTGAATCAGGTTTTTTGGCATAAAACTATAGATAAGTAGCATAGATCTTTAATTAGTGTTCAAGATATCGCCTCTCAACTTTCTTTTTATGCTAGTTAATGACAGGGAATGTATTAGTAGCTTTTCTAAGAAATGATTGCTACGCTAGAAATAATGAAATAATCAACGATCTCTTAGGCTAATCAAAGGTCTCCTTCCTTACCTGCTTCCTTTTTTTAATTTTTATTCACTCTACCACGCTTTTCGCTATGCTACTTGGAATGCGCCATTGTTCGTTGCTTAGCAATTAGGCTTCCTATTTAAGCATTTTTTCATAGCTAACACGAATGGATTGATGATACTTGTTAGTCTGCTAGCCTATAGTCTCGTCTTATATGTGCATGACTTTAATGGCATAATAATCGTGCTAAAAATGAAGGTGGTTCTTGGAAAAACGACGAGACGGAATCCCAGGGACAAAGTCCAATACAACATTTGCAGAATGCGCATGAGTAAAACGTATAAAGAGGAAGAGATTGTTGTATAATTTTGCTAATTATAAAATATTTATTTTTGTTAGAAGAAGATATTCTTTAGTCTATTATGTTGCAATCAATGATGCCCAGAAATCGAAAAATTGGTTTGCTTCCAGATAGGCTACGTTCAAACATTTTTGATTTAATAAATCGACTTCCCTGAATCAGGGCCGAGGAAGAATGGATGATAGCACCCCGGATGGTTGTGGGTAGTACCACCCCGGGTGGTAGATAGTATCACTCGGGGTGGTGGGGTGGTACCATCCCTTTTTTTCGCCCCCTGATAGGTGTACACGATTTTATTGAAAATCAGATAAAGTTAGACATTTTTTGACAAATTTGTGACAACTTTTTTGCATGTGCTTGAACTCAACTCAAACAACACAAAACGTTCCTTGCATATTTTTTGCACGTTTTCTCTAAAACCTATATACTCTGTAGTCTCATATAGTCTTTGATCACTTAATATTAGAGAAGGGAACTTTGTCAATGACAACAGCTTTTGTGTGCATGCTAGAGAAAAATTTCCTTCTCTTTTATCGATAATAAATGTTTTAGCTTTAGCTACACAAATTTTTCTATAATAATTTGTTTTCTGATTAATTTTGCAAAATTTTTTCAATGAAATTTTTATTGCCGTTTTTGCGTGAACAAAAGATGGTGTTTGAGCCAAATATTTTTTTCGATAAAATCGAAAAAAATTTTGCGTCGAAACACAGTTCTACTCTGATTTTCAGGGTCAAAATTAATTTTTCATGCCCCCTTTAAGCTTAGTATTAGACTTGGGCTTGGGCTTAGGCTTAGGCTTAGGCTTAAGCTTAGGCCTAGGCTTAGACTTGGGCTTAGGCCCGCGCAATCGATTTTTTGCCTAGAAATTACCCTAAAAGTTGGTTGTTAGAATAAAATTGGAAAAATTTTTTTCGATTTTTCGAGAATACGTCATAAAAGTTACGTAACATATTTCTAAAAAATTCACGACGAAATTCTGCAATCACCAGGTATTGAAAATTGCTTTACGCAATCCTGAAACCACTTACTTAATCCTGATTCAGGGAAGGGGTTAGTGTATTGAAGCGAAAATCGAAAAATACCTTTACAAGTGGGCAATGTAATCGCAAATGTCACCATTGGGGGTTTTGCTATGCAGGGAATCGATTGCACGCATCCCGAATGCTTCCTTGACCCTGATTCAGGGTGGGGTCTGTGTATTTCGCTTCAATACATCGACTCCTTCCCTCGATCAGTATTGAAAAAAATTTTTCACACCCTTCATTAGTGCTGAAAAAACTCGTATCAAAAACGGAATCAGAGAAAAAGATTTGGCTCAAACAACATTTTCCTCAATTCGCGCGGCTATATAAACATAGTAAAATTTGCACCTTATCATATGACTTCGTCTCTAACACAGACAGCGTGCATTCCCTGAGGCGATTTGGGGGAAACCCCAAAAAGCAGACGTCGTCGAAGAATTTCAGTATGTCGTTGACATTCGTTTGGGGAAGTCGGTAGAAAAAATTTGCTCTACAAGTTATAAACACGGGAATACTCTTTCAAATTTCTGGTATATTCTGTTATTTTAAGCTATTCTGAGCAACATTCAAAAAAAATTTTTTTTGAATGTTGCTCAGAATAGCTTAAAATAACAGAATATACCAGAAATTTGAAAGAGTATTCCCGTGTTTATAACTTGTAGAGCAAATTTTTTCTACCGACTTCCCCAAACGAATGTCAACGACATACTGAAATTCTTCGACGACGTCTGCTTTTTGGGGTTTCCCCCAAATCGCCTCAGGGAATGCACGCTGTCTGTGTTAGAGACGAAGTCATATGATAAGGTGCAAATTTTACTATGTTTATATAGCCGCGCGAATTGAGGAAAATGTTGTTTGAGCCAAATCTTTTTCTCTGATTCCGTTTTTGATACGAGTTTTTTCAGCACTAATGAAGGGTGTGAAAAATTTTTTTCAATACTGATCGAGGGAAGGAGTCGATGTATTGAAGCGAAATACACAGACCCCACCCTGAATCAGGGTCAAGGAAGCATTCGGGATGCGTGCAATCGATTCCCTGCATAGCAAAACCCCCAATGGTGACATTTGCGATTACATTGCCCACTTGTAAAGGTATTTTTCGATTTTCGCTTCAATACACTAACCCCTTCCCTGAATCAGGATTAAGTAAGTGGTTTCAGGATTGCGTAAAGCAATTTTCAATACCTGGTGATTGCAGAATTTCGTCGTGAATTTTTTAGAAATATGTTACGTAACTTTTATGACGTATTCTCGAAAAATCGAAAAAAATTTTTCCAATTTTATTCTAACAACCAACTTTTAGGGTAATTTCTAGGCAAAAAATCGATTGCGCGGGCCTAAGCCCAAGTCTAAGCCTAGGCCTAAGCTTAAGCCTAAGCCTAAGCCTAAGCCCAAGCCCAAGTCTAATACTAAGCTTAAAGGGGGCATGAAAAATTAATTTTGACCCTGAAAATCAGAGTAGAACTGTGTTTCGACGCAAAATTTTTTTCGATTTTATCGAAAAAAATATTTGGCTCAAACACCATCTTTTGTTCACGCAAAAACGGCAATAAAAATTTCATTGAAAAAATTTTGCAAAATTAATCAGAAAACAAATTATTATAGAAAAATTTGTGTAGCTAAAGCTAAAACATTTATTATCGATAAAAGAGAAGGAAATTTTTCTCTAGCATGCACACAAAAGCTGTTGTCATTGACAAAGTTCCCTTCTCTAATATTAAGTGATCAAAGACTATATGAGACTACAGAGTATATAGGTTTTAGAGAAAACGTGCAAAAAATATGCAAGGAACGTTTTGTGTTGTTTGAGTTGAGTTCAAGCACATGCAAAAAAGTTGTCACAAATTTGTCAAAAAATGTCTAACTTTATCTGATTTTCAATAAAATCGTGTACACCTATCAGGGGGCGAAAAAAAGGGATGGTACCACCCCACCACCCCGAGTGATACTATCTACCACCCGGGGTGGTACTACCCACAACCATCCGGGGTGCTATCATCCATTCTTCCTCGGCCCTGATTCAGGGAAGTCGATTTATTAAATCAAAAATGTTTGAACGTAGCCTATCTGGAAGCAAACCAATTTTTCGATTTCTGGGCATCATTGATTGCAACATAATAGACTAAAGAATATCTTCTTCTAACAAAAATAAATATTTTATAATTAGCAAAATTATACAACAATCTCTTCCTCTTTATACGTTTTACTCATGCGCATTCTGCAAATGTTGTATTGGACTTTGTCCCTGGGATTCCGTCTCGTCGTTTTTCCAAGAACCACCTTCATTTTTAGCACGATTATTATGCCATTAAAGTCATGCACATATAAGACGAGACTATAGGCTAGCAGACTAACAAGTATCATCAATCCATTCGTGTTAGCTATGAAAAAATGCTTAAATAGGAAGCCTAATTGCTAAGCAACGAACAATGGCGCATTCCAAGTAGCATAGCGAAAAGCGTGGTAGAGTGAATAAAAATTAAAAAAAGGAAGCAGGTAAGGAAGGAGACCTTTGATTAGCCTAAGAGATCGTTGATTATTTCATTATTTCTAGCGTAGCAATCATTTCTTAGAAAAGCTACTAATACATTCCCTGTCATTAACTAGCATAAAAAGAAAGTTGAGAGGCGATATCTTGAACACTAATTAAAGATCTATGCTACTTATCTATAGTTTTATGCCAAAAAACCTGATTCAGGGTAAGGGATGGGTTTATTGAAGCGAAAATTTTTGCCCAAATTGGCTAATAGATCGGTGATAGTATGACAAAGGTTTCTTGTGCAAGAAAAAAAAGTGCTGCACCCACTTGTTGGAAAATCGTACAAAAAAGAAGAAATCATATAACATTTTTTATGGCTAGCTTTACAAAAAATGTCGGCTACTTGGTGAAGTGGATAGGGAAGCCGCCCGTCCGATCTGGCAAGTTAAGCTCACGGTGCGATCCTACTAGAACGAAAATTTTGATCTACAAAAAATTTTTCTTACAAACAATGGAGCAAACTCCACCCTGATTCAGGATCGACGAAGAATTTTTGGGGTGGGTGTATTGAAACGAAAATTAGCCGTGATATGGGCTAGGTTATCTTAAAAAAAACACCGCTGAGTTTTTCTATGCGGGAAATCGATTGCGCGCATTCTAGAATACTGAAAACGCTTCCCTGACCCTGATTCAGGGTGGGCTTTGTGTATTTCGCTTCAATACACCGACCCCTTCTCTGAATCAGGCAAGCATTTTCAGGATTCAGGATTGGGCGCAATCGATTCCCAGCATAGAAAAACCCCCAGCCGTGACATTTTCGACCCCATAGCCTTCTTGTAAAGGTATTTTTCGATTTTCGCTTCAATACACTAACTCCTCCCCTGAATCAGGACCAAGTAAAGGTTTTCAGGATTGTGCGCAATCGCATAGAAAAAAGTGCTGCGCTACCAAAATAAAATTTTTTTACAAAGTTTGCTTACAGGAAATTAGGACTGGGACACATTATATCAAAAAAAGTTGGGAAATGGTGTAATCTCTTCAATTATGGATAGGGATTAACCAATTTATCTATACAAAAAAGGTACATAATGGATCTAAAAATTTTAATGATGATTCCACCCACCTTTTCTAGATCAGCACTAGGGATGTACAAATTATAAAAAAGTGGCACTTTTTCGTAATTTGTGCATCCTTGCCACGAAAAAAATATGAAATATGCGAATTTTGAGCACGGACATAAATTGTTCATAGTGAAAATGGTGGCAAAATTTTTGTTTCTAGATGGGGAGTGACAAATTTTTTCCTTTGTCACAATAACAAGGTACAGGATGGCGCAAAAAAACCGAATTTTTGTTCGATTTTTTTTTAATTTTCATTAAAATTCCCCTATAGGGGTTTTTCTATGCGAGAAATCGATTGCCGGACCTTGAAAATGAACTCTGGCGATTTTTTGCAACTTTTTTCAAATTTGTTCGCGAAAAAGTCGCAGTAAATCGTCAGGGAAGCGTTTTCGAGGTTCCATAATGCGCGTAATCGATTTCTCGCATAGAAAAAACCCCTATAGGGGTTATTTTAGTAAAAATTAAAAAAATTTTTTTTGAAAAAATCGAGCAAAAATTCGGTTTACCCTGTACTTTGTTATCCTAAGCTTTAGATCTAAGCCTTAGGCTTAAGTCTAAGCCTAAGCTTTAGACCTAAGCCTTAGGTCTAAGCCTAAACCTTAAGTCTATAACTTGTGCATCCCTCATTAGCACATTCGGCTCTTACAAAATTGCACACACAAAAAGCGTAAACTAGACACTCGTTTCTAGTGTCGCGTCTCAAAAACCGTTGATCATATTTATATACATGAAATTATTCATCGAACTGATAACACATTGGGCCAACAAGAACCATTTTCACTTAATTCCCGTTTTATCACTTATCACTTAAGACACGCCTAGAAACATGTAAGAAATTTATAATAGTTTGGTCTATTTGCGCAAATTTTTGAATGGTACGCATATAATTGATATCATCATACTTTTTTGCTATAAAGAAATGAATTGAAGCAAGACAACTACACTACAAACGTTTTTCAAGGAAGGATCTGGAAGAATTTTTTACAGGATTCAAAGATAAAATTTGATTATTGGTCAGAAAAGATATAAAGTACGAAGAACTGTACTTAAATGTACCGGTCCACTCGGAAAAAAGACTATGAAAAAATTTTATATTCGGACGTTCATGAAAAATGGAGCATTTTTGTTTTACGGCATCTTCTGAATCGCTGTAGTTTTCGAGATAATTGCGAAATTTGAATTTGGGTTCATGTTTTCGTTGTAATACACAAACTTTTTTGAATTTGTTTGCAGAAAAATCAATTTTTGCAAAGCATAGACACCGTTAGTAAACCCTGCCCTACCCTGCTCTAACAAATTGGTTGATCCTCTTTTTGAATTTTAGCAAAATAAGCTCATGAATTTAATACTGATGAGAATTTATATCAACAAATTTGTTCATAAATCATATAACCGAAGCCATATTAGTCCTATATTGAACTTTTGGAACTTGGTTGATATTTTTAGGCGCAACTTTATATATGAGCTTTTGTTCATGAGTGACAAATTTTTATTTCCTAATTCTGCCCTTTGTTGAAGTATACAGGGTGAGGCAAAAAGGTGCATTTTTGTGATTTTTGGGGCCCGAGTTTTTTTGAGACCTTTTTTTCTAAACTCATGTATAGGTCATTTTTTCTAAAAATGACCTATACAGGAGTTCTCTTTTTTGCGTAAACAACTCCATTCCCTGAATCAGGGTCAAGAAAAAGTTTTCATGCTTCGGAAATGCGCGCAACCGATTCCCCCATAAAATTACCTATATGGGTCATTTTTAGAAAAAAATTTTTCGGTCCCAACAAAATTGTCGGGCCCCAAAAATTACAAAGATACACTTTTTTCTCACCCTGTAATTGCACATACTCGATCTGCCTGTACCTGGAAAATCAAAGACCAAAAATGATCGTTTCATATAATTTTATAGCCCAATTGCAAAACTGTTCTAAAAATTGTAGAAATGATTCATCATGACAAATATTGGAGGTAGAGATTTTTTGCAAAAATATACCTTACTGTACTCCAGTAGGGATTTCATACAGGGTGTATAAAAACCGGAATTTTTGATAACGTTGGTGAGGGGGGGGGGGGTCAGCCCTCTCCACAAAAAGTTGATAACGTTAGTGCATTTTTGTCAACGCTAAAGGGAGGTCTAAAACACACATGCACAAGGTCTTACGTCAAAATTTTCAATACTACATATTTTTTCGATTTGGCGACCTTTTTTTGGTCAACATAACGCAAAATTCGTAGCATTGGCCGCCAGCGGCGGTCAAATACTACATAATTTTTAATTTTTTGCCCAATACTACATATTTTCCAATTTTTTGCCGGATACTACTACATGTCTTTCGTAAACGGGAGCTTGTGCATGTGTGGTCTAAAATCCAAAAAAATTGATAACGTAATATCTGGACAGCCTCTTAAGCTTGGCATGAGGCTTAGGCTTCGCTTAAGGGCCATCCAGATATTATGTTATCATGTTGGGAGAGGAAGGGAGTCAGCCCTCTCCACAAAAAGTTGATAAAGCTAGTGCATTTTTTTCTTGGAAAGGGAGAAGTAAAAAAATCTAAAATATTGGATAGTTCCTAGGAGCAAAATAAACAGAACATGAATGTCAGGTTATTTTGCCCCGATCTAAACATCAATCTCGTATACATCAATTTCGCACTTTTACGACCACACCCTCAAATCTAATCCCACAAAATCGAGATTATAGTGTCTATGTTGCTATATCCGGATATCTTTAAGATAATGGATTTAAAAATAGACGTGATGACCAACGAAATGACATGGGTCTATAATTTTTAGATTAAATTTCTAGATGATACTTTGCTGGCTAGAAAGACCCTTTTAGTCAGTCCAAATTCTTTTCATCTACATTTTAGCAGATGAAAATATACAGATACAAAAGTACAGGGTGATCCACGGGGTTCTTTACAGCACATTTTTGAGGCTATCTTGGCTTCCAGACAAGATTTGTCGAAACGGTTTTTTTTTAATCCAAATGCTCTAACTATAAAATCTTGTGCTTGCAACATTTCAATGTAGAGAAACATGTCCTTAGAAGATGAGTTTTTTCAAAATTTGTTCATATTCTGAAAGAGCATCGTCGATTTTTACCTAACTACAAAAAATCTTGAAAAAATTATTTAAAATTTTCGAGTTATAGCATTTTGAAAATGACATCTTTTTCGAGACAAAATCAATTCATCGCCAATGGAAATCGAACCAGCGACCTTTTGTCTTAGAGGCGGGAGCACTACCACTGAGCCATTTAGGACAAAGTTTTGGATTTAAAAATTTATATAAGTAATTTATGATTATTTAAAAAAAATTTTTAATAATTATAATCTTTCGATTTCTTGTAAGAAATAGTTAAAAATTGGCTCTTTCAAATTCTGATAAACTTTTGAACAAATTCATTTTCTAAAAACATGTTTTCCTACGTTGAAATGTTACAAGTAAAAAATTTTATATTTAGAAAAAATAAAAATAGAAAAATATTCTATAAAAAGAGTTTACTGTAAGAAAGGAGAAATTATAAATTCATACGTAAAGTTTTGCGTAAAATTGATTAGAATAAAAGATCAAGATTCTATTTAACGAAATTTTCGTTTAGGACAACAATATACATTGTTGATCCACTTTAAAAGGTTGTATAAAGGAAGTAGAGTTGTTGAATATGAAAATAAAACAGAATGCAAATTTCTTATACGGTAATATTGACAAGAAAAGAGTTAAAATAAAAATTGTTGAGAAATGAAAAAAAATTATGAGAAAACTAGTCAAGTACGGAGCTTTTAGACATCTTACAAATAAGAACCGGGGAACCGAGCGCTTCGCGCCCCGAGGGGGGGGGGGAAGAAATTGTATTTACTACCCATATGGAGCTAGACATTCGGCCTTGCTATCGAGTACAGCTCGGTCTTCGATCTCACTCCGAGTATATGTATTTCAAATTTTTTGACAGAGGCAAAAACATTCAATTCCTGCTGGGAATTGAACCTGCAAGCAATTTATATAAGCCTAGAGTCTTATCCATTCGGCCAAGTGCAAACTTCTTACGCAGCGATAAAATTGCATTATAATTTTACGTTAAAACATGATAAGGGGCGAAAAAAGTTTATCTTGAAGGGTACCCCCATGATTTTGGTTTCATTTTTCTTCTCTCATCGAACCTTATCGACTGGTATAGGCCGTGACGGAATTAGACTTAAAGTGACAGAAATAGCACAAACATACAGACACATATAGCGCGTTTAATGTTTTAGGATACTCTATCCTTCTTTTTTTTATCAATTTGGCTTAAAAATATATAACTTGTTAAAATTCAAATAATTTTCATACAAAAGTTTCCGACCTTTTGATCTTAAAATTTGTGTCATCTTTTTACTTTAGTCGAATTGTTTGTTCTATTTTTGCGTGCTCTCTGATCAAATAAAGATATTGTTATGCAAATATCAATTATGAAAGAACAATACAAATCCTTCTTTTCTTTTAATTCGAAATTCCAACGCAAAAATCCTAAAAAAATCCTTATACGTGTAATGTTAATCTGTCTGACGATCTCGGGGATGGTTGATTTCAACTGTCAGTACTAAAACACAAGTTGTAGGGGAACGATGAGAGAAGACGATTGACACCAAAATCATCGACATCGAACTTTTTTACTTTTTTAAGAGATACTTTCTCGAGCGTTCAAAGATTGTCTTATACAGAATTCTTGCATATTATTTCTTGCAATGGAATATAGGCTAGGCTTAGGTTTAGGCTTGAGCTTAGACTTAGGCTTAGGAGTAGGCCTAGGCTTAAGCTTAGGCCTAAGCCTAGGACTAAGCTTAAACCTAACTGGGCTTAAGCTTAGGCCATGTAAGACATGGCCTAAGCTTAAGCCCAAGCATAAACTTAAGCCCAAGCCTAAGCTTGAACCCAAGCCCAAGCCTAGCCTAAGACTAAGCCTAAGCTTACGCCTAGCCTAAGCCCTAGAACAAGCCTAAGCCCAAGCTTAAGCTAATACAAAAAACTGAAAAATATCAAAACAGTGCTATTAAAAATCACAAATAAGATCGTATGAACCCCCTTTTTTTTAATAAAAATTGTTTTCCAACTAGACTTAGCATCAATATTCGCGAAATTCTATTTTTGTGTTTTCGTTTCAAAATTGATATGTCATATATTTTGGACCAAAATAGTAGAAAAAGATAATATTATTGAAAAAAGACATAAAATTTGTGTTACATAAACACGATTTATGTATAAAGGGGACACAGATTTTATGCTATTTTTCAATAATATTATCTTCTCCTACCATTTTGTTTCAAAATATTAGGCCTATAAATTTTGAAACGAAAACACAAAAATAAAATTTCGCAAATAATCATATGTTTTAGTTGCATGCTATGTTTTAGTTGGAAAACAATTTTTGTACGAATTTTCAAATTTCTTCAGCGAAATATGAATTGACGTGCAATAAAGGTTCGCAGCGAAATAAAACAAGAACTTCTATTACACACTTATTAAAATTCGCCAAATAGACAACTTTAAAATAATCAAAATAATATTTCCTTCTCTAGTTTCAACAAATTTTGATTTAGTTATGCTGAACAACTTTTTTCGAAAAAATTTTGAGGCAAAATCAAATCGACTCAGATGGGATTCGAACCCAAGACCATTAGACTTGAATCCAGAAGCACTACCACTGAGCCAAGTTCACATTAAAATTCGTATTTTTAATTTTGCCTATAATTTATCACAACTTTTTTCTTTTTATATATAACAACTTTTTTTTAAAATTTTTTTGAAAGTTTTTCAGCATAACTCTAAATAATAGAATATCCCGGAATTTAGAAGAAGTATTCCCGTGTTAATGTAGTAGAAATGGAAAAAAATACACAAAAAGATATCCAAATTTTATGTCTACGATTTTTAACAAAAGACTAAGATTATTGATTTTTTCGTTTTTAATACTTAAATAGGTATGAGCATAAAAATCTCAGCGCCCGTCTAGTCACGCTGTCTGCTGTCTGGTCCAAATCGTTTTAATTGTCTAGCTTTTTTTTGATAAAATATATAATAGAGAGAGAGAGAGAGGGGGGGGAGTCATATTTGAAGTTTTTTTCATGTTGATCTTGTATTTAAAAAAATGATCAAAGAGCAAGAAAGATTTTTTGTTTAATCAAGTACCAAAAAATGTTTAATCTTCAAATTGACAAAAAGAGTTTTTGAGCAAAGGTCAATTTATGATCAATTTTTCCTAGTACAAATAAAGTTTTCTCTTTTTGCAAAAAAACTAAAAAAATTTTTGTTAGGTTAACATGGAAAAAGGGCTGATATTAATACAATCTGTTTTTGAATCAGAAGCATAAGATGAATATGAAGAAAACATAAAAGTGATCAGATCAAAATTTTAAACTAGTCTGAGTATCGAAACGAAAACTTGAATTTGAATTCCTTAAGGAATTTTTGAAAATTTCCATCGCCAATCGATAAAGCGTATCAAAAAACGGTAGTACCCCAAATTTCGTAAAAAATGCTATACCCTGTAAAATCGTTGTCCTAGGCAAAAAAAATTATTTCAAAAAATCAATTACTATATGACACATAAAAGCTTTATGAATGATTAATGTAGTTTTATTCTAATCGTTAATTATAGCTCTAAATAAATCCCACTCCCATCGGGGTTGCTAAGTACCGCTAAAGAAATTATTAAACAAGTCCATAACACATGAGCTTACTTACAGCCAAGAAGAAGTTTACTTACAGCCTATTAAACAAATCCATAACACATAAGAAGCTTAATTATAGCCAAGAAATGCATATAACTCATTGCTAATAAGCATAAATAAAAAAGTCGAACCTTGCCTACTTCTTTCTTTTTTTAACACGTTGAATTGCCATATTGATGGCCACGCATTTTTCAAATCAATTCAAACACAACGGCTGATACATTCACATCGATGTCGTGTCAAAAAAAAGAACGAGCGAAATAGAGTCTTGGAACCGATCGGCAAATAATGCGGAAATAATCTCGCGGGAGCGAGCGGGCGCCTGGGCGCCACAGTGGCTTTCGCACTACCACGTTATTCAGGTGCTTGGACAAAGCATAGGCAACAAACAAGACAACCAGTGGTCCGGTCGGCGAGTAATCAAAGCACGTGTGCTGCGTGAAAAGAAACGGTCGCTCGCGCCTGGGTCGATTGTATTTGGAAAGAAAAATTTATTGTCTTGTTAAGCGACCAAAGAGCAAGGAAAATTTTTCACGTCGAATCACATTTGTGACAAGTTTGTGACCAAAAATGGAAAATGCAAAGTATTAAAGTAAATATTGGTGTGCGTAACAATGTAAGTAACGACTTCGTTGATATGATATGGGTGCTTTGTGCTCTCGGTTCCAACATGTCTTGCAATGCGGATTGAAGTTTTCTAAATGCTCTTTTGTTAACTCTACCTGTCTAGCTGCCGGATTGGTGTTTTATCAATAACAAAAATTATGCGCAATTCAATTTTTTGATTGATCAATAACTAAACAAGAGTCTAGGAAAAAATAAATGGAATCACATGGAAAGAACTCTTTGTCATCATAACGCCACGACATTGTCATAATATCGCGATGTCTCATGACGCCATTGTGACGTCGCGACACTTTTATGACGTCTCGAACCGTCATGATGCCTTCGTGACATCTCGATGTCATTATGACACCACGACGCCGTAATCATGTCGCAACGCGGTCGTGACACCGCCATGACGCTGCGACACTGTCAGGCGCTGCGTCATAATGCGGCATCATGACGCTGCAAAATAGTTATGGCGTTTTCAACTTTTGAAGCTTCATCATGACGCACGTCTTGACGCAGCGTCAAGATGCAACGTCATGGCGAGCGTCAGTTCTGTATTTAAGGTGGTAAAGTTACCCTTATCGGTATCCCAATCGTTCCATTACGACTAACCATATATCCATTGACCTCCATTTGTTCATCTTCGTTATTCGAACTAAATTCACTATCCTCTTCGTCTGATTGTGATGGAGACTCGTCTGAAAAATGCCGTCATGACGCAGTTATGACGTCGTGAACCATCATAATGCCTTCGTGACATCTCGATGCCATCATGACGCCGCGATATCGTCATGGGAAAATCTTTTTCCTCAGAATTACTTGGTTTGAAAAGATGTTTCTCCGTTTTCAAGCCTCGTTGGTGCAGTGACAAAGCAGCGGCTTTGTGGCCACAAGCTCGCGGGTTCGAATCCCGCTGGAGCCACTTTAGTTTCAAAATTGACCAAATTGGCTCCAAGCAGGACTCGAACCCACAACCTTGTGACCACTAATTCGCTGCTTTGTTACTGCATCATTGAGGCTTGCTGATGAAGAAACGTCTTTTAAAAATGGTCGAAAAATCTATATTTTCCCTGAATCAGGGTGAAGGAAGCATTTTCACACTTCGGGAATGCGCACAATCGATTTCTCGCATCAAATTACCCCCAATAGGGTCTTTTTTGTGAAAATAAATTTTTTTCGAGATGCGACTACAAAGTACACCTTTAAGCGAAGACATAAATTTGCACAAAAACTACAAAATAATCAAAAACGTTTTGCAACAAAAGCGATGGATTTGCGTTGCCAGAACGACGCTTATCTCTTCCACCATCATTGCGTCAACAAGATTTTCTTTTTTTACTTTTTCTTCCTTTTTCTGACTTGACAAACGCTATTCTTCGTGTTATAATGGTTCTTTATTTAGATTAAATGAATCTCTCCTATTTATGAATACAAAACTGCACAATTTTCTGTTTACTTCCGTAAAAAAATTAAAGAAAGACACGTCAAAGCAGTTTTATTTCAAACTCCAAAGTACGCGTGATGCGAGTTTCACGTGCAAGTTTCACCAATAAATTTGTGCAAAACATTTTTTCATGTAACATGCGAAAAAGGGATGAATTTTTTCAAACAAAAATTTCAGAGATCATGGAAATTTTTATGACGTAAAAATTGGAAAAGTGTTTTTTTCAACTTTTCTAATTTCGAGTCCTGAAAACATTTTCTTGACCCTGGTTCAGGGAAGGGTGCGTATTGAAGCGAAAATTAACTAAAATTCAAAATTTTGATGGAAATCATTCTTTGTGGGGGTTTGCTATGCGAAAAATCGTTTGTGCACATTTTCGAGTCTGAAAACGCTTCACTGACCCTGATTCAGGGGTGGGTGTATTAAAACGAAAATTTACTAACATTCAAACTTTCGACATAAATCATTCTTTCTAGGGGTCTTTCTATGCAAAAAATCGATTGCGCACATTTGCGAGCCCTGAAAATGTTTTTCCTGACTCTGATTCAGGAGAGAGGTGGGTGTATTGAAGCGAAAATTAACTAAAATTCAAAATTTCGATGGAAATCTGTCTTTCTGGGAGTTTTTAAGGTGGGGAATCGATTGCAAACATTTTGACTCTGAAAAAGTTTTCCTGACCCTGGTTCAGGGAAGGCGTGGTTGTATTGAAGCGAAAATTACGCAAGTTTCGACTATTTCGTCAAAAAAATTTCTGTTTCGTATTTTATCAATGAATTTGTTTTAATGTACAAATTTTGCTTAAAAATATCCCTTCTTTTATTTCAAAAAATATATAGACAACAACAAAAAATTATCTATTAGCTGTGACATTCATATATTCGTCGGTGATCCTCAAGGTATCGGCTGTCTTCCCGTTGAACAAGTAGACCGTGTAAACAATTGTGAAACAGATGAAGATAAGCATGAAGCATCGATCTAAACCTCTTGCGATTAAGCCCCATTCTCGGCGACGATCCTTAGTTCGGGTTTCGGAATCAATGCTTTCAATGGCTTGTCTTGCGGCTAGTCTAATCTCGTTCACTGCCATCAGTATTTTATGATATATTGGGGAAGTATCGTAGAGAGGATTTGGTGGAGCATACTAAAATTAAACATATATTCATGGTAGGAGTTAGTTTGGTTTAGGTGCCGCAACGTGGTTTCAAATTGAAAATTTTTATTTCTCAAAATTTCCTCACAAATGACCCCCCCAATCGATTGCGCGCATTTTTGGATCAGTCCAGTGGGGAAAAGGTTGCCATTTTTGTTGACATTCAGAAAGTTCATGAAAAATGGAGCATTTTTTTGTTTTTACAGTAAATTCCGAATCGTTGTAGTTTTCGTGATAATTGCGTTTGAATTTTTCAATTTGTGTACATGTTTTCGTTGTAATACACAAATTTTTTTGAATTTTTGCGTCGATTTTTTAAATTTCCATCAAATGAACATTGTAGCTATAATTTTTTACAGCTAAATGAGGCGAACAAAATGACACAAAAATTATCCAATTTGAACATTGTTTTGGGTTATTGAAACAAAAATTCTGATTCATGTTTTTGTTTCAATAATTTAAAACCAAACAAAATCAAATTGGGCAAAACTTCGATTTTTCACAAAAATTTAATTTTTGGGGCAAAAATTCACATAGAAGCGAATTTTTCGATTTTTAACGAATTTTACAATTTTTGACGAATTTTTCGTTTTTTACGAAGGCACCTAAACTGAACTAGTTCCCCATATTAAGAGACAATTACCAGTTTACAATGGTCATCTGGTGAAATAAGCATGGACGAAGAATAGCTTCGATCTAGGCAACGACATTCCTAAAAAAATAAGTGTCCTGTTAGAAGGATCTTTTTAGCATTTGGTGATAACCAGAGGGAAACATGCTTGCCATATTTCGAAATTCGCATAATTTGACTAGTCCGAGATGATAAAAAGTTTCCATTTTTGTTGTTATTTGGAAAGTTCATGAAAAATAAAGCATTTTTTGTTTTTATGGTAACTTCTGAATCGCTGTCGTTTTCGAGATAGTTGCGTTTGAAGTTGGCGATTTTTGAAATTTTGTGTATTACAACGAAAACATGCAACTACATAATTTTTAACTTGCATCAATTAAATAGTTGTTTATTGAAGCGATTAATAGGATAATTTTGAATAATCGCTTCAAAATCAACTTTTAATTGAGTTGCAAGTCAAAAACTATCGTAGAAACTTTCAGGAACACATGTTTTCGTTGTAATATACAAACATGACAAAAATTGAAATCTGTGTATTACAACGAAAACACGAAAATTCGTTTCTGAATCAATAAAAGTTGTGTATTGACGCGAAAATTTAAAAAAATTTCGTTTCTCATTGACTTACGATGACTGGCAAAAAATTGTTGAATTTTCGAGTCAATATACAACTTTTATTGATTCAGGAACGCAATTTCGTGTTTTCGTTATAATACACAGATTTTTTCAAAAATTGCCAACTTCACACGCAATTATCTCGAAAATGACAACGATTCAGAACTTACCGTGAAATAAAAAATGCTCCATTTTTCATGAACTTTCCAAAATACAACAAAATATGACAATTTTTTCGATCAGACTGGTCAAATTATGCGGATTTCGAAATATGGCAAGCCCCTGTTTCACAGTCCACTCGGAAAACATTACCCTTATTTTATGATATTTGAAAAATTCATGAAAAATGGAGCCTTTTTCGTTTTTACGACGACCTCTGAATCGTTGTAGTTTTTGAGAAAATTGCGTTTGAAGTTTGAATTTGTGCTCATGTCTTCGTTGTAATATACAAACTTTTTTGAATTTTTTACACAAAAGTCGTCAAATTACAATTTAAATATCTTTACTATTTGTAAATTATGAATTGTCTACGTCTAAAAATATTAATTTTTTGTTTTTGGAGTAAAAAATTTCAATTTTTGTGTAAAAGATTTGAATTTTTCATCTTTTTTCGAATTTTTAAAATTTTGTTGCACAAAAATATTTTCTTATATCTTGCTCAAAAAATGAAAAATAAATTATTTTTTCTTATCGTTAACAATCTATGATTTACAATAGTGAAGATATTTACATTGAAATTTAGCGATTTTACTATAAAAAATTCAAAAAAGTTTGTGTATTACATCGAAAACATGAGCACAAATTCAAATTTCAAACGCAATTTTCTCGAAAACTACAACGATTCAGAACAAGCCGTAAAAACAAAAAATGCTCCATTGCTCATGAACTTTCCAAATAAATTTTTTTAAATAATTCTTACTTCTTTAGGCTTCCGACTCAGTCCCTTAAAAAACATTCTCAAAATAAAACTTTGTCGAATAAGTCCACGTAACCAAATAGGCACAGGCTCATTTGCATTTCCTCGCAATTGAATATCCAACGAAATGGTCGTGCAACAAGTGGCAGCAAACATGATAAAGATTAGTCCAACATAGAATTTTCCTGTTAAATTATTTAATTAATTTTTTATTTTTTTCGTAATTGTTCAATCTTTACTTAAAAGTCTTCAAAAATTTCGATTTTTGAGAAAAAATTAGATTTTGTGCAAAAATTTAATTTTTAAGCAAAATTTCGATTTTTGAACAAAAGTCGATTTTGAGAAACAAAATCCGATTTTTGAGAAAAAATTTCGATTTTGAGCCGGTCCTTTAATCTTATAAAAAGCTCTTACCTAGCAATGGAAGATCATTCGAAGTTGCGGGTAATTTATCGGCGACCATCATTACTAAAAATTGGCATACAAATTTTTACTTTTTCATATTTTGCCCCTACGAATAATAGCCAAAGACAGCAAAGCAGTAACCCCGAGTGTAATCTTCTCTTGGTTTTCACCAGTCGACGAATGGGGAGTGAAACTACCAATAATCGTCACGATACAAATAAAAGTACTGGGGATAAGTTGGGTGAAGAGATAATAGATCGGATTCCGTCGGATGGCAAAGTAATATGTAATATCCACATAGGGTGCTGGACAACATTCATAATACCTTGAAAAAGTTTTTACACAAAAGTTAACTTAAATAGTTTGGTCGTTTGATGTTTCGAAATTTTTATATGTTGCTGAGGATTTCTCTGGAAATACAAAGCCAATCCTGATGTTGTTAGAAAGCTGGATTTCGTAGTAATCGAATGATACAAAAATCATATAACTCAAAAAAATTTTGAAATAAATAATTTGTAAGATGATAAAAGGCTTAGGCATAGGAATAGGCATAGGTTTAGGCTTAGGCATAGGCTAAGGCATAGGTTTAGGCTTAGGCTTAGGCTAAGACATAGGTTTAAGCTTAGACTAAGACAGAGGCTTAGGCTTAGGTATAGGCTTAGGCTTTCGGTTGAAGAGTTATTGCATAATTAGTAAAAAAATGTCAGTTTTTTTGACAGTTTTTTACTAATTATCTCCGCAACCAGAAAGAGTTGTGGCATGAATTTGGTGTCATTCGATTGCTACGAAATCCAGCTTTCTAACGACATCCAAACTATCAGGATTGGCTTTATATTTTCGGAGAAATCATCAACAACATAAAATACGTTTCGAAACCTCAAACGACCAATAGTTTGAGTTTACTTCAAGTTCCTCTGAATTTTGAAGTCGAACAAATACCATTCCGCGCTTGGCATGTAATGAGTCAAAACACTGACTGCTTTTAGCTCAGCTTGGGAGTTGTCGATCGCGACGGGGACTAGCGTGTCCAGCATGATTCCAGAACCGTCATAACTCCACGAAGACAGCATAATGAAGCAAATTTGTTGGTCAAACGGAAAATTTTCCATTCTAGAAATTCAGTCTCAAAAGAACTCTTTATATAGTGTGCCAAAAAAATTTTTCAATTTTTCACAAAAATGAATTTTTTCAATATTTCAGAAAAAAATGAATCTGTTTTTTTATGAAAAAATGAATTTTTTCAACTTTCAAAGTTTCTGTAGTGCATTATTTAATCGATTTCTCGCATAGAAAAACTTCATATAGAGTCATTTTGGTGAAAATTTTTGTAAAAATCGAGCAAAAATCTCGGTTGTTTTTTTTTGGCACCTCCTTTGGTTGCCCAAATTTACTTTAATTCACAGGTGATTTGTGTGACAATAGCTCTGTAGACAGAGACCCGTCCGTTATTTTGGATTACTGCATTTGTTTCGAGCTCATTTTCTTTCACATTCATGTTTGCGCTAAAAAAATTTGTCACTTACAAATAAATTTGATTAGCGGAAATCAAAAATTGAGTTTGCATGTTGCAATAACTTTTTTTCGTTTCACTCAAAAGCATATGTTATGAAAAAATTTGAATAAGGTCTCGCCAAGGCAGCGCCATTCCTATGCAATGACGAACGAAAAAGTGTTGTTGAGAGGAAATGTGTTGGGACTTGTTTATTTTCTGTTTTTATGCATATTTAACGAAATTTAGAGCGAAATTTTGGTGAATGAAAAAAATTTTTCATTTTTTTCCTTAGGGACCATGAGAAAAAATTCGAATTCTCAAAAAGTGCACTAAATTGTCTGATCAAAAATAAAAAACTTTGTTAAAAATAGAAAAAAATATTTAAAAAATTGAAAAATTCATCAAAAATAGAAAAATTCGTTAAAAATTGAAGTACGTTAAAAATCGAAAAATTCTTATAACTTTTTATAGAAAAAAGCATTTGACTCAATTCTTTTTTTATTTGCTATAGAGTAGAGTCGAAAGTACATTTAAGGGGCTTTCTTGTCTTTGTCTCGTGCCAAACTGAATTTTTGTATAGCGGCAAAAGTGCCAAAAAGCAACTATTTTTCACACAAAAACCCCCACTTTTTCTATGCTCTAAACACAATGCCCTCATATAATCCAACAAATGTACTTTCGGCTCTACTCTAGCGGATAAAAAAAGAATTGAGTAAAAAGCTTTTTTCTATAAAAAGTTATACAAATTCCTAGGGTAGCCATGTGGGGGGCACTTTTATGGAAATTTTTTTTACATCTATACTTTTATAAATCTTGACTTATTTGGTGTTTTTGGGGTCGTAGAGAACGATCCCGGCGTTATATTTGCATTTTGAAATTTCCCTGGGGGTACTTCCCTATATGACATATATAAAGGAAGGCCTCGCCAAAAGTCGCGCTTCCTGAAATTTCCGCGAAAAATAACACCGGTAATCGGATTCAGTGGATCGAAAAACTCCCATACAACTTCAGTCCGATTCATTTCCGTTATAAAACACTTTTTCGACCTCATCGCGCCGCCGTGTCACGCTAAACGTCTCAAATCTGAGTAATTCGAGACGTTGAGCCATAGTTTACCAGTAGGGGGATACACCGGACCCTCAGGATGAATGGCCTTTCAGGGGGATACAAGGGGGTACATTCAAAAATTTATATGATGAATGAATTGGAAGGGGGCGGGTACACGAACCCTCATGATGGATGGATGAATGACTATAAAGGCGGAAGGTCCGAGAATGAGTGGTGAGGGGGTACTGTACCCCCTGGTAACCTATGCGTTGAGCATCCCGAATTGTGGCACTCTAAATTTTGTCACGTAACTTTTATCACTCTAACTTTTGTCACTTAACCTTTGTCACGCTAACTTTTGTCACGGATATAAATGCGAACTATTTTTTCCGATCACCGATGCCCCTGTAATTCTATCATCGATGCTCTTGTAACAGCTATTTTTCGTGATAGAAGTTACGTGACGAAAGTTAGTGTGACAAACTCAATCCGTGATAAAAGTTATATTGCCCGAATTGTTGTTCGAGACGCTTAATGTGTAGCGAAAATTTACTTGTTGTAGACCAATAAGTCGGGCTTCCAAATATTACTCGCCGGAACAACAATTTCCTTTGTACCATTAAAAGCTTTGTCGTCCCATTTTAGGTGTTCATCTACCCAATACTATAAAATTGTAACTTATTAAGAGACACTTCCTTGAGAAGTAGAAGGTCCCATGCGAAACAGTTGGGAAGTTCGAGTCGTACCCCGATTTATATATTTTTAAAGAGTACTAGGTTGAAGAATAAAAAGTATACGAATTTTTTAATTTTTGACGAATATTTCAATTTTTTTATAAATTTTTCGATTTTTGACGAATTTGTAGAGGACTACCAAATTTTTTGAAAAATGGAATTCCCCCTTGACACTTATTTTTTACTGGACGACGAGTGGAGGATTGCTTCCTGTGTCCCATTAAAATTTGGGCCTGATGCTTACCATTTCGAGCCAACAATAGAGAATTAAGATTTGGTCACCTTCTTCAACTTTTTGAATTTGTTTTACAAACAGTTGTACTGTCACATTTGTTGGAGCTAAAATTGCAATTTTTTATTTAATTTTTGGAACCACTACTCAATAGGGAGGAGGGCCGCCCACGTGAAAAATTTTTCTGGAAATGACCCCTCTGAAAATGTGCAAAGAATTCGAATTTGACATTTTCGAAGAGAAAAAACGCCTTCCCTGATTCAGGGAAGGCGTATTGTGTATTGAAGCGAAAAGTCCAAAAATGCAATTTTTGCCTAAAAACGACCCCTTTTGGGTAAAAATGTGCAAAAAAATGTTATTTTTGCGTCGATATACAGCTTTTCTTGAATGTGAGAAATTTTATCAATGTCAAATTCGGATTCTCCGCACATTTTTACCACAAAAGGGGTCGTTTTTAGGCAAAAATCGCATTCTTGCGGCTTTTCGCTTTAATACACAATACGCCTTCCCTGAACCAGGGAAGCGTTTTTCACTTTGAAATTGTCAAATTCGGATTCCCCGCCTAGAGGGGTCATTTTCAGAAAAAATTTTCACTTGGATGCCCCCCCCCCTATTGTGTAGTAGCTCCAAACTACTTGTTGAAATTTTTGTTTCAAAACGTTTTTCGAATTGGTTTTTGTTTCTTCAAAAATTTCTTGTTTGATTCGGCTAACATGATTATAAAAATTTTTATTAGCACTTGCCTGGACTGCTATAATTTATAGGCCGAATTTCTTTTCTATAG
>JAQGBS010000016.1:0-39678 GCA_034698545.1 Acrobeloides obliquus | reverse complement strand
TGGCTCCAAATTTTTTTTAACTGACCGGTCCTTGGTGATAATTCCAACCACAAGCCGTTTGTTTATTTTCACTATCCGCTTGATCATAGTATCCATTGTATGCCCAATCTCTAGAAATCATTTTATAATTTGTAAAAATTTGGGAAATTTCGCCTCACTCTGGGTCTAGCGTCTTGATTCCTAGCTTTCCCATGAGGAAATTTTCAGCCATCTTTAATGCAGACCATGCTTTTTCCGCATCAATTATATTAGGTACCTAAAAAATTTTGTGTTACAAAAAGTGACCAGCCTTGTCACTGTCCTCAAATATGCGAATTTTGATCACGGTATAATTTGTTCTTAGTGGAAAATTTGCCACCATAATGACAATTTGGAAACACCATGGTGAAAAAGTTTGTTATCTTTGTCACATAAGGTGTTCAAAAAAATCGCCACTTGGTCATTTTTGGCGAAAATTTTTCAAAAAAATTTTTTCTCCAAAAGACCCAGAGGTATTTTTATGCGAGAAATCGATTGCGCGCATCGAAAACCTTTGAAAACGCCTCCTAGACCATGAAAAATTTCAAGTAGGAATTCCTAAAAAATAACCGAAAAAAGACGAAAATTTCATGGCCTGAGAGGTATTTTCAAGGGTTTTCGATCGCGCAATCGATTTCTCGCATAAAACTACCCCTAATAAGTCATTTTGGGGGAAAATTTTTTTGAAAAATGACCAAATAGTGGTTTTTTGGAACACCCTGTACCGTTACCAAAATTCGAATTTTTCAGCCCAGTGAAAGGCGGGTACCAGCGTCGTAATTATGGAACCTTCCTCTCTCAAACATGGAAAAATGAAAAATTTTCCCCTTGGTCCCCTTATGGACAAAAAATTTGTTCGATCAAAAACTGATCAAAAATTTTCAACAAAAATTGCAATTTTCTGAGCATTTTCAACTTAAAAACGAGCATTTTTCAATCAAATTTTCGCCTGCAGAGCTATTTTTTTATTGAAGGTCGAAAGAAATTTTATAAAATTACGACACTGGCTGGCACTTTATGTAAAATTTGAGCATCACAAGTTCAAATTTTCTGTATAAGTACGCAAAAAAATATTACAGCATTCAACGCAATGCAGAAATTTGGCCTGAGCTGAAAATCGGTGTACCCTTCAGACGACTCATAAGAATCCTTAAGAATTCCACGCTTATTCACCAATTTATGTTCGGTACTCTCATCAACGTAGAATTTTTCGGCGAAATTCTGGCGGATTTTTCCCGCCCACTCTTTCCATGTCCACTTGATTCCAGTGTCTAAAAATTAGACATGAATATAATTTGTTGTTGTCACCTTGATTTTCCAACTCTTTGTATCTGAAATGTCCTTGCGTTGCCAATCGGTCTAGACTTTCGGCTACGTATAATGCTAAGCCTTGGAGTTCTACAGCGGCTCCGTCTCTCGGTGTAGCCGGTTGGCCTTTGTTTCCAGCTCTGGACGAGCTGCCCATTTTGTCCATCCAAGTTCCACAATTCCATCGGTTTCCGCCATAAATTAATCCGGTCTCTTGGTGGATATACGCGGTTACATTGAAGCCTGAAAAGTTATGTATGACAATCTGAGATATGTTGATGAGGATACCAGAATCATTCATATGCTCATCAATCATAGAGCCAGCGTTTCTCTCACGATAGTGAATTCCACGAAAATGACGCTGAAGGGCTTCGTAAATAGTTTCATACAAAGGCTCTTCCTAAACAAGAAAGACAATAAAAAACAAGCAAGAAAAAACGAGGGCACTCTTTTACTTTAGGACTCACCAAATTTTTTTTGGAGTGAGTGATAAAGTAAAAGAGTGCCAAAACGAGATAAGTACACAAATCTTTCTCACTTTACTATTTCCATATTCCGCATCATCAGTAGAATAGAGCCGCAAAACTGGCTGTTCGAGAATTTCCAGTCCGTTTGGTGCCAACTCAATGTATTTCAAAATCGCCGATAGCCAAAACCAAACGGCGTCGCGGCAGTTGTATCGACTAAAACGACCTTCAGCCAACAGATTTGGAATCAAACCATGTCTTAGACAGCCACCAAACGCTAGTATGAGATTTCTCGCATCTTCAAAACGTCCAGTTAATAGACAAAGACCTGGTGCAGCAATAAAAGTGTCACGACCCCAATTTCTCCATATTCCTTCAGCGAAATGTGGCAACCCAGCAGCTAAAGAATTCGGTCTTTCATGACTAGGCTGAGCACCAACTGGAGATGAAACTTGTTTTGACAGTGGCGGTAATAAGGCAGAAGTTATATCAGTTAAGAAAGAAATTGAAGAGAGACAAAGTTTGGCAGTTAGTTGATTTTCTGGCAGGTATTCTTTGAGCCTAGAAAATTTCCGAGGCGATGAAAATTGAATGAAGTTTATAAAATTGGCTTATGAAATCAATGCAATCCACACATTTTAGCATACAAAATGGAGGTGGAACGTAGGCGGTATCTCACTTCACCCACTGTACAGTTCACCCACCATAGACACTTCACCCACTGGACATTTCACCCACCGGACAGTTCATTCACCTTTTCAAGACCATGATGAACTGTCCAGTGGGTAGTGTCTATGGTGGGTGAAGTTTCATAGTGGGTGAAGTGTCTATGGTGGATAAACTGTCCAGTGGGTAAAGTGTCTATGGTGGGTGAAGTGAGATACCGCCGGAACGTAATGAAATTTGCATATTCCGTAAAAATTTTTTGGATTAGCTAGACCCTCCTTCCTGGAGTCTAGCTAGGCCAATGGTAGGAAAAGAAGGGAGGGAGCAGGGAGAACGGCGCACAAATACAAAAAACATACAAAACTTTTGACATTGCCACTTCTAGCACCCCTTCATATAAGTATGAAAAAATCAACTCAAAATAACAAGGTCGGAGAAAATGTGGCACATCCGATAAAGTAGTCAAAGCTTTCTCAAAAATCTGAGCAACCTGAAAATTCACGTTTATCCTCTTCAATTTTCGATTTTTTAAAGACCTTTTCCAACTTGGGCAAACGCTTTAAACGTTTTATAATATATTCAGATAGCCAATTTCCGTCGCGTAGATTTCCACACAAGGGGTGTCCCAGGTCGTCGGTTTCTTGGATCTTTTTTATCAGCGGACGAATTCCTTAAATTTTCGATTTTGAAATAAGATTGGGAGCTACTTCAGCTCTTATACCCCCATTGAACGTGGTTTAAAATCGAAATTTTTTTTTATTTTTCGAAATTTTCTAAAAAATGACCCTATTAGAGGTAATTTTAAACATGTTGGCAATGTTATTTTTGCGTAAAAACGCGCTCCATTTTTTAGAAAATGGGATTTTTGCACATTAGCTTTTTCGAAATATGTACTTTCATGTTCGAAAATTGGATTTTCTAAAAAATTGGAGCGCGTTTTTACGCAAAAATAGTATAACCAACGTGTTTCCCGCATAAAATTACCCCTAATAGGGTCATTTTTGAGAAATTTTCGAAAAATAAAATTTTTCAATTTTGGACCACGTTCAATCAGGGGGTATAAGGGTCAAAGTCGCTCCGAAAATTGTAATTTCGGTGCTAACCTTGAAGTCCACAATAGACCAACTTTCCGAAGCCGGGTATGTCATAAGCTCCTTCCCGAAATTCACTCGACTCTTCTTTTTCACAGCTGAATAAAATGTAGTTGAATTTTTGAAGTGTTAAGCTCTCCAAGGCTTGTTTGAGCTCTAAAATTTGAACTTAGAAAATACACTCATGTGCAAAAATATACGTCCACTTGGGTTTTTTGTAATTTATTGACTAAAAACATGCGATTTTTTTGATAGAATATGGTTTTTGAGTGCGCTGAGTACGATAAAAATAAAAGTAAAGGTCTCCGAGTGCATCTATGGACATTTCTGAATCGCCAATTTGCACTGAAAACGAGATTTTTTCGATAACCAACTAACCATTTTTCAAATTTTCATTTGAAACCAAATTTTCGATCTTGTTACAACTTTCAACTGTGCTTTTTTTCGGTGTAATTTTGAAGGCTATCACACAGCCTGACGGAAAATTTTTGAAATGGATTTGTCCATCCTTTATATCTACAACTCCAGAATTGTCCAATTTAACATGCTCATATATTTCGACAGTAAAGTGCGGTAGGCCACTTAATGTGTTATCGGCTAAATTATTTGTTTAACAAAAATTATTCTAGTAGATCAACCTGTGTGGTCTTCCGAATTTTCTTTTTCAGGAATTTCAATAGTTTTGACTTCAAAAATAATATCGGTGATTTCATCTAAATTATAGAAATTATTAAGGGAGCTACTACACAATAGGAGGCTACTCAAGTGAACAAATTTTCAAAAAAATTTTGAAAATGGCCCCCTCTAGGGCTAAAAACATGCGGGAAATCTGAATTTGATATTTTCGAAGCGAAAAACGCTTCACTGATTCAAGAAAGGCCTGTGTATTGAAGCAAAAAGTCGCAAAGATGGCAATCAGGGAAGCGTTTTTCGCTTTGAAAATGTCAAATTCGGATTCCCCGCATGTTTTTACATTTAGCGGGGTCACTTTCAGGAAAATTTTTCATGTGGGTAGCCCCCATATTGTGTAGTAGCTCCTATTGAAGAAATCCAAAAAATTTCCTACCCGCAATTTCGATGTTTTTACAATTAGCATGCCATTTAAAAGTCTTAAAACAGGTATGGGAGATGACCAAAACTGATTCGTGAGTCAATGGATTGTGGCGAGTCACTGCAACTACATCTTCGTTGATTTGATCCACAAAAATCTTAACACAACACTAGTTTATGACTACGGGAAGTCACAAGTTACAACAAGTACAAATTTTGGACAAAAAATAAAATTTTTGGCTTTTTGTACCTTGTGCATCCCTAATTATGGACTCGCAAAAGCATGATGAAATCTAACCTCAGAATATCCAGTCAAACTCAAATTTGCATGAAGATCGTTAAATAGTTTCCTGGCACGAATCATGCCCTGTTTTTCAGGCGAGTTTGAAATATTAGACCATTTTGAATATAGCCGGTCTTCATGCACAACATCCACCAAAAATGGCACAAATTCATCATAGCCTCTAGTAGAGCCAGAAGAGCAATAGGAAATGGTAGTCATTGCTGCAGTGGGAACATAGTCATAGGCAGTTCGGGTCTGAAAATTTACAGGGTGAGCCAAAAAAAACCATAAATTTTACTTTTTTTATTGAAAAATTTTCAAATTTTTTTTTCAAAAATCACACCTATAAGGGGTATTTTCATGTGAGAAATCGATTACTCGCGTGAAAATACCCCTTATAAGTGATTTAAAAAAATTTTTCGCCAAAAAACGCAAAAGTACGGTTTTTTTGCTCATCCTGTAAAACATCAAAATGCAAATTTTTGCTCACTTTGACAGGTGGTTGATTATCGTGAGTTTGATCATAGAAAACAGCATGTGCTACTGCTGGAGGGGCAGGTCGAACATTTTTTGAACGAAAAGCACCAACTGGATCACCTCCATAGCGATATACTAATCGACCTTGCTCATGGCTATCCCAGGCCCGTGAAGCTTCTAAAAATGTTGTTCAAAATTGAAATTTTGTGATTTTTGGTGGAAAATGCTTGTTTTTTAAGTTGGAAATGCTCAGAAAATGACGATTTTTGGCAAAAAATGATAAATTTTGAAGAAAAAATGGTAATTTGTTTGCAAAAAAAAAGAAAATTTTGATAATTTTTTATAGAAAATGCTTGTTTTTTAAGCTTGAAATGCTCAGAAAATGACGATTTTTGGCAAAGAATGATGAATTTTGAAGAAAAAAAGGTAAATTCTGGAAGTTTTCAGTTATTATAGGTAGGAATCCCTACTTAAAAATGAGATATTTCATGGTCTGGGAGGCGTTTTCGAGGTTTTTCAATGCGCGCAATCGATTTCTCGCATAAAAATACTCCTGAGTCATTTTTGAGAATAAATTTTTTTTAAATTTAAAAAAATGACTAAATGGTGGTTTTTTGAAACATGCTGTATACCTCGCACCAATGACGTAATGCCCAAGCGATTGACAAAAACGTTATCCAGATTCTCGCTGCCAGTAAACAATTCAGCGACCACATACAAATCTGGTCTAATTTTCCTTGCAGCACGTAACAAATATTCGGCAACGTGAATCGGCGTGCTATGTGCATTATCTATTCGGAAGCCATGAAAAATTCCAGCACATTCTTCAGAGTATTTCTTCATATAGTCCCACAGAAATGGGCAATCTTCTGGCTTCTTGCCATAGTTCAGTTTCACACAGTCTCCCCAGCAGACCAATTCTCGGCGGAGGTAGACCATAGAAGGGTATTCGGCAAAATTTTTCATGGGGTCGTCGGAGATTACCCAGCCATTACACGCCATAAGGTATTTGGAGTTTTCTGGATCGTAGGCATCTTTTTCATCTTCTTCCCAAGTTTTGGTATCGAAGGGGTGGAGAAAATAGCTTAAAAAATAATAGAATTGTAATTTTTTTAAACCAAAAGTAATACAACAGGATGATCCAGATAAATATACAATGAAATAAAATTCGATATCTCGGCATAGAAAAAAGATCTTCATATGCGGTTTTTGCAAGTTGCTAATCGCTTGACCGACTTTATCTTAAAAATATTTTCATTTTTAAATAAGTCTGCATATTGAAGAGAAAACCTGAATTTTTTCCTTGTGGAATTTTCAAAAAATAACAACGCCATCTTGTAGACGCGCATCGAAAACGGTAGTACCCCAATTTTTGTGAAAATCGGAGATAAAGTTCAATTCAAAGTTTGCTAAAAATGGTCGAAAATTGCATAAATTAACGGTAAAATATGCAATTTTCGGCAAACTTTGAATTGAATTTTATCTCCGATTTTCACAAAAATTCGGATAAAACCGTTTTTTGATGTGTGTCTACAAGATGGAGTTGTTATTTTTTTTTAAATTCCACAAGGAAAAAATTCAGGTTTTCGCTTCAATATACAGACTCATTCAAAAATTATGCAAATATTTTAAGATAAAGTCGGTCAAGCGATTAGCAACTACCAAGAAAACCGTATATAAAAATCTTTTTCCTATCGAATTTTATTTCATTGTATATTCATCTAGATCGCCCTATACTTTGTAACCAATGGATGCTTTAGAGTCACATCCCCACGTTTAGGTCCATGATCTGCTACTCTTTCATAATGAACATGGCCCAAAATAGCGTTAATTCCACAATTGACATGACCCCAAGCTTGGTTGGCAGCTTCTTTGTTGAGTGCAGACAAGTGGTTGGCAAAAGCCTGCGTGCATTGTTGAACTCTATCATCTTCAGAAGTTGATCCAGGTCTAGAAAATTCGTATATTTGTGAATGTGTGTGCGAGAAATAGTCAATCTTACTACTATAAATGCATAATGTCTGTGTGTCTGTCGAACGATTTAAACCCGGGACACGAATACAAAAGTTGTAGGGGACAATGAGAGAAGACGATTAACACCAAATCATCAAATTTTTCAAAAAAAGGTTAGCTAAGCGTCGTTCGGAGTCACAATCCTCAGAGCGCTTGGCTTCTGGTACTATTAAGTTAGGCTGCGTTCAAGCATGTCAACAAATGTGACTTTGCCTGATTTTCAATAAAACCGTGTTTATTGAAACGATTGGTCATCCACTATTTGTCATCGCATATTTAGCAGATGTCAAAATGAACATTTTGATCATCACAAACATACCGTTCTCGATTAAATATCTTCAGCGCCAATTCTAGATCAACTGTTCCGCCAAATCTTCGAAAATCTGGATCTTGTATCAAAGGAAGAAAACCATCTCTGGGTTCTTTTTCAACACCCCTCTCTGTAAAATAAAAGACTCTTAAAATCTAAACAAAGCTACCTCTAGCCAATTTTTCAAACTCTTTGATCAAATTTTCGACATTCGTCTGGAAAAATTCATGCATTCGTATAGACGGATAAATTTTATTCGTCAAAATGGTTTTTAAGCTCTAAAAATTATAAGCATGAACAAAAATGAATATTCGGGTAAATTATAGTTTATGGTAATGTTCACAATTTTTTCAAAACTGATTCAAATCGACTTGTCTTGATGAATAATGATCAAAAAATGCCAAAAAAATTAGCGTGTTTTATGCCTTAAACCCCCTTTAAGGGTCAATTTTGACCCAAAAACGTTTTTTTTGCGTTTTTTCGTCATTACTCATCAAGACAAGTCGAGTGGAGTCGGTTTTGGCAAAATCAGAACATTAGCGTAAACTATATTTTCCAAGTATTCAATTACTGTTAAATGTTCAGCAGAGTTGATTAGCGCAGGAATTCCCTGGGATTCCCATTTTCCTTCGGAAATTTCTTTACTAAAATGCTGCAATAATCGATCGACTACATAGGCTGGTCGGAGATGTGGCGAATTTGCACAGGTATAACCACATTCAGGATGCTCCTGAAAAAATCAAGTTGCACATTTCAATTCAAATTAGCACGGGATCGGGATTTGTCGGGATCGGATTTTTTTTTCAAATAAAAAATATTAACAAAATTTTAGAGATACTACACAAGAGGGGGCACGCACGTGAAAAAATTCACATTTTTTTCTAAAAATGACCCCTAGGGTAAAAACATGCAGGGAATCCGAATTTGACATTTTCAAAGCGAAAAAACGCTTCTCTGATTCAGGAAAGGCCTGTGTATTGAAGCAAAAAGTCGTAAAAATCGCATTTTTTAATCAAAATTTCACTAAAAATGTCCGAAATTTTCCATCTTTTTCATAAAAATTCAGCAATTTTCGCCAAAATCGTCATTTTTCTACGCATTATCAAGTCCAGAATTCCGATCGAAATTGGAGTCGGGATTCCCAACTCGAGATCGAGACTGGTAAAAGTCGGAATCGAGATCTGAAAAAAAGTCAGGATTCCCGATCCCGTGCTACCCCAATTTCACTACCTTAAGCCAAGTTGAAGACTTGGCCGCATGGTTCCATACAACATCCTGAATTGTAATAACGCCCCATTCATGTTCCATTTTGTCCACAAATTTCTTTACATCCTTAAAAGTATAGCCATCACCGAAAGCCGGGTTCAATTTAAGATAATCTCCAATTGAGTAACTAAAAAATTTGCATAAAAACCTTCTAAGCTAAGGGTATAACCTGCTATTTGATTCACCGAGTTCTTGAATAGGTGTCAAATGTATGGCATTATATCCAGCTTCATAAGCTACCCGTAGTCTGTCTTCCCACTCGTTAAAGGGTCCGAGCAACTTGGACAAGTGTGTAATCGATGAAAGTGAATTTAATTTCAGGGTAATGCTATCATTGGCACCAATTTTCCATTCTGGTATAACATGAAAATATCCAAAACCACAAGGCTTTTCACTGTTTCCAAGGAAATATTCATACCTATAAAGAAGTAAGCAAACACAATTTTGATATTCAAAAACGAATTTGTAGACTCAATGAAACGCATTTTCGAGTACCTAACATGAAATTTTAGATCATAAAAATGTTTTTCTAATGCGAAAAATTGAGTCCAATCAAAAAATAAGATTTTAAGTGAAATTTAGGTGCAAAAAGGTATTTTTTAGGTGCATTCAACAAAAAAAAACAACAAAATTTACTTGAAAACACCAAAATTATCACAAGTAAATTCCACAAATTGATCAAGTTGATTCAAATCTTTGAGCTCATCAAACAAATAAGACTTGTCAGTTTCCAGGATAGTCAAACGAACGGAATGTCCAAACAAGCCAGTTCCACAAATAAAACGGAGATTCCACCCTTAATTTGGTTTAAAACATACAATTTAAAAAGTGGGCTACCTTTTTCCAAGCGTACTAAACGACTGTCCAAAAATTCATTCTCGTTTAACTCGATACATATTGTTTCAGGCAAAGTATTCATCCCCAAAATTGTTTTAGATTTTCGTGAAATTAGAGAAAAATGAATTGGTTAATTAGAGAAGAATGACGTGCTATTCTTCAAAACAAATATATAGTGTGATAATAATCAGAAAAATTAACAATGTTTGTTGTTTACACTGTTGTTAATGTTCGAAGTCCATGCATGCACGTTTTTATCGCAACAGGTGCCTATGCCTTGCTCAAAAAAGTCACTTTTTCATTTTTAAACAAAAGTATAAAATTAAAACATTCTTTTTGATAAATATCCTTAATCGAAAAATGATACAAGGGAGGCCAAAAAGGCCTCGCCTAAGGAGCAAAAGTCCTTGCCTAAGGGGGAAAAGTTCTCGCCAAGGAATAAAATATTTGCTAAGGGAAGATACATGGCAAATATATTTTTCGCATTTTTCAAAATGACATTTTTCGCTTCAAAAACACAATCTTTCCCTGAATCAGGGTCAGGGAAGCATTTTCAAGGTTCGGGAATGCGCGCATTCGATCCTCCGCATGAAATTACCCCCAGAAGTATGGTTTTGAGGGAGAAATTTCAACATTTTTCGATTTTCGCTTCAATACACACATCTATTTCCCTGATCAGGGTCAAGGAAGCATTTTCACGCTTCGAGAATGCGCGCAATCGATTTTTCGCATAAAATTACTCCTAGAAATGTCATTTTTTGTTGTTGAAAAATGTCGAAAAATTTTTTTCGTCGGAGATCCTGTCGCAAAAGTCAGTCCCCCTTTAAGCGCCGAAGGCGCTCGGTCTCCTAGTTCTAATTATTAAATTTTGAATGTATTTTATATTTAACATGTGTATACCGTTACCATTTTATTAATATATGCATTATTAAATATTTTCGCTTTTTCTCGTTTGTTGATTTCTTACATTTAATAAAGGTTTGTTATCGATCGATATTCTCTTTACACATTATTGTGTGCTTTAGTGTTTTACTCTCTATAAAAAAATGCGCTTTTGGGGATACCACGAATTTCGTAGTTCCGTATCACAAGCAAAAAAGAAATCTGAAATCTCTCTTAAAGATTTCGAGAACTTTGAATTATTCAAATTTATCGAAGAATATGACAAATACTGGACAAGTTATTATGAAAGCGTTCAGAATGCCATGAGTCGAGTATACCAAAATCATATGCCTGGTGTCGATGATTTGGATTTATTTGGAATGGGAAGCCGAAGCTCATATTTTGATGCTGCGCCTGATCTTGGGGAATTTAGTGAAAATAATTATAAGGTTTGTTTTATTGGGTTGTTCCAAAAGTTCGTACCGCCTATGTTTTACGCCTTATACAGGGTGGGCCAAAAAAGTAGATTTTTTGGGACCCGAAAATGTATTATTCTAAAAATGACCCCTCTAGGGATAATTTTATGCGGGGAATCAATTGCGCCCATTCCCGAACCCTGCAAATGCTTCCCTGCCCCTGATTCAAGGGAAAAGTTGGGTTTTTGAAGCGAAATTCGTCGTTTTTCGCAATTTCAAAAACCCAATTTTTCCTGGAATCAGGCCCAGGAAAGCATTTTCAGGATTCGGGAATGCGCACAATCGATTCCCCACATAAAATTATCCCTAAAAACATAAAATTACCCTTAGAAAAATAAATTTTCGGGCCCCAAAAATCACAAAAATCCACTTTTTTTGGCCCACCCTGTATAATTAATTTGTGCTTTACCACGCAGGGATGCCTCTATTTGGTTTTGTCTATATAAACACAGCAATGTCTTATATCGACAAAACCAAATCGAGACATCATTGCATGGTAAAGTATAAATTAGAAATGTAGAGACGTAAAACATATGTAACATGAACTTTTAGAACAATCCAATATGTTAAAAATTTAGCATGCACAAAAAGAATGGAGAATAATATTTTTTAATGTAAAAACTTCGTTAATTTCAATTCCGTTAAAAATCCGAGAGTTAATACAAAAAGAACTAGATGGAGGAAAAAGACTTACTATGCTAATTCCTGACAGAATCATTTTTTCGTATGGTAGGTTTCCAGGGCCATAGCAAAGAGTCCCGCTATAGGGAGAGTGCAAGGGACTTTTTCGAAAAATTTTCGAATTTTTTAAAACGTAAGGGGAAGTATTGTTATTTTTTTAGCCAATCGGTCGGCTATAGGGGAGGGGTATGCGTCCCAATTTAGTTACGGCTTTGTAGATTTTTTCAAAAATTAAAGGAGGTGACATTTATAGCCTAATCCAAGAAAAAATTTGTTTTCTAAAAAGACCATTTTTAGGGATAAAATCATGCATGAAATTGATTGCGCGCATCTCCGAAGCGTGAAAATGCTTTCCTGATTCAGGGAAAAATTGTGTTTTTGAAGCGAAAATTGTCACTTTGAAAATGCGAAAAATGGCAATTTTCGCTTCAAAAACACAATTTTTCCCTGAACTAGGGTCAAGGAAACATTTTCACGCTTCGGCGATGTGCACAATCGATTTCTCGCATGATTTTACCCATCAAAATGATCTTAGAAAATTTTTTTCTTGGATTAGACCATAAATGCCACCCCCTCTTTAAGCTAGTCTTTTTAGATTACATGAAAATAATTCCACAACTTCCGCCTGTACACGATTTTCCAGCTCTTCAAATTACGCCTTTACAACATTTTAAGTTTATACAATGGCATTTATTGGAGTTTCCGGTGATTGAAAGGAATCGATGCGCTGTAAATCTTGTAGAAGAAGCTATTCAAAAACAAGTAGACGAAGAAACGTTACAACAAATTATAAAAACTTTATAATAAAAATCATACATTAACAAGGAAGGGGTTATTGGGTTTCTGACGGCGTCATGGTTACATGTCTACTTTTATATTTCCAACCAGAATGCGCCCTTGGTCCGGATAACAGAAGGATATTCGTGTCCGGACATGCGGTATATAACGGCCGGACAACACGGACAAATCATGGGACGGACAAGGCTTGTCCGCTATTGTGGTTCTTCGGTAGTCGAAAAATCGCCATAACTTTACCAGATCAACATTTCATTCCGATAAACCAGAATCTTTTCAGAATTTCTCATTAACGCGAAAAATGTTCCTCATCAAAAGTTAGGGGGAGTTTAAGAGGAGGAATGCGAATTTGGAGGCCTGAAACGTTGATCTGTTAACGATTTTTCGAATACCGAAAAACCACAATGGCGAGCCCCTTGAATTTTCTAGAAAAATTTTCTGAAACAACCTAGGGGGCCTGGATGTGGAAACAATAGATTGAATACTCCCCTATATTTATTTTTTTTTTTAAATTTGGGATTCAAACCTTTTCCCTCTTAGAGATAGATGTCAGGCCCCCTCGGCCCCATGAGTTTTTGACGAACCCGAAGGGGCCTGACTGCACATCTCTAAGTAGGAAAAAGTTCAAAACTCAAATTTTGTTTATAAATTAGAGGGACACTTGATCTACTGTTCCCGCATTCAGCCCCCTTAGGTTGTTCAAGGAAAGTTTTTTTGTAGCGCACTTCAAAACACAAAAGTCAGTTTTCGGTCTCGGGTTTCTACAAATTGGTTGTTTGCTCCATACCCAATGTCGGTGAAATATTGTTTTGGTGTCAATTAAATTAAATATTAATTGAAATTACATATTAATTGAAAAGTGCATATTAATTGCAAATTACATATTAATTGAATTTTTTGAAGTAAATACCTCAAGTCGACAGGCTTGAGATTAACGAAAAACATTAGTCGCAAGTCTTACTTCATCGCATTGTTATACGATTTCGCTCGTTGGATTTTCCCGAATGTATTCTATTACATGGGCTGCTAACTATACGAATTCTTCCGATTATAATACCGACTATTCCGATGGACAATACATATCCCCAGCTGATTGGTGCACCGTGGCCCTTAGCATAGAAGATACTCTAACGCAAGTCTTACTTCATATAATGCACATTCCTGTGATTTTGTTAATCGTGATCACGATATTGGGCAAAGAAAACGAAGATGCAAAACTATTCGTATTCCACACAGCAGTGCTCAACCTCATTCTTGGCATTGTATGGGAAATCAGCTGGTTTTTACCGGAAACCAGCGCCATTTCTAACGTCATCAGCTGGGTCAAAGATATTTGCATCACTGCTTCCGTGAATTCGATTTTTCCACTAGCCTTTACGCGATTTCTTTTTCTGTATTTTCCAAACGTCTATAAACGATTTTTCTCCAAAAAATCGATATTTTTCGGTCTTCTAGTCTATGATATAATCTTTTCCGTGTTGTACTTCATCTCCGAGCAATTTAGCATATGCTTGTGTATCATATCAGTTACGTTAATTATGCTAGTCGGCACGGTTATCTGCTCCAGTCTAGTATTTCGAAACATCCATAGCATGATGAATATGATCGATAAAGACTCTAAAACTCAGCTCAGCACGTTTAGCGATTTACGTCGCGCAGCTTTTGTATGCATCTTCCAGGCGTGTCTCATATCGTTTCATTTTGTCATAGCTTTTTATACGTCCTTTTTTGTAGCCTATATATACTATTGGATCAACGACGATACTTCGCAATTCTACTACGACTTGTACACCGTTTTGGATGTGCTCAAATACACGATCTATCAAGCGTTTGTGATCATCGATACGACAGTGACGCTACTGGTGCTTAGGACGTATAGAAACGCGTTGAAAAAAGTGACCAAATTTCTAGTCGAGAAGGTAAGCCTAAGCATCAAGATCTCCGACAACAACAAACCCCCTGCTGCGACATCAACAAATTTGTCGGTGAAGCATGTAAATAACTTTACGCGTCATTAGCTTATGTAAATATTTATGAGGTGTAAGCTCCCATGAGAACCGAACCCAAGCGCGAAACACAGGCAACCCTGAACAGAAGCCTAACAAGAAAACCGCAAGGTCTTTATCGATCATACGCATCATGCTATGGATGCCACAAAAATTTTTCACCGAAACCAAACATAAACGATAGGGTCAGCTCAAAACGGTATATGTCAAAATTTTGGTCCTATAGGTCGTTTTCATCGCGATATAATTTTTTTGCCTCGTGGAATTAAGCACTATTTATAGTTGTATTATTTATTAATGCAGTCACACGTGTACAACCTCCCCAAACCCCACCCAAAATGGGTGGGGTCGCGCACTGCGCGCTAGCGAAAATTGGCTTCGCGCGCTAGCACAAGGTGGACCGAAAAAACACATAATGTCCCCCCTTATGATTTTGCCAAAAATTTTAAGCCTCGTGGAGCTTAAAAAATTTTACTTTCGCGTGACCTAAAAATTATCTCGCGCGCTAAAATTTTCGCTCGTACGAAAAAATTGTAAGGGGGACCCTTATGATTTTTTCTTGCGCGCTTGAGGGCAGAAATTTTGGGGGAGTGTTTGTATACATGTGGTCCTAGTGGCTGTAGTATAAAGTTTAGTTTATTGATGTCATTATATTTTTATGTATTTTGTAATTAATATATATATGTTACAGGCATATTTGACTCGACTATCAAATTAGATTCTAATCATTTAAATAAAAAGTGAATAAAAATATTATAACTAAACATGAATGAATATGTTACGGATTCACCTTCATAATATAACAAAAAACATAAATAGATCATTTATTTTTGCATGTTCGGGTTCCGTCGCATTTACTGTTGCAGATGCGACTGCTTGCAAGACACTTGCCTAGGCTTAGGACTAGGAATAGGCATAGGCCTAGGGTTAGGCTTATGCCTAGGCTTAGGGTTAGACCTAGGTTTAAAGTTAGACCTAGGCTTTTACATCTTTGTCAAGAATATCTTAAGGTCTGTTTACGAGACTAAACAGACCTTAAGATATTCTTGAAAAAGACGTATATCGTCGAAACGTAACTAACTACTACTCGCAAGTGTATATTCGGTCTACTTCCATTATTTCCTTCTATAACAGTTGTAACTTCACTATGCGACTCCAAAAAGCAATCCACTTCAAGAAATTATGTGTGCAATAATATGGCAAAAACCAAGGGAAAACTGTAGAAGGTTGAAAATAAAATGATGCAGAAGAAAATCGTATAAATGTTTGTTATATGAATGCATTTTATTAAAATTATCGGAAAACCGGTATTCAAAATCAACGTTATTATTCTATTTCTGATTCAATTCAACAATTAGTTAGTCCACCACCAATTTTGAGGATTTTGCAACGTGTTGTCATTACAATAATCTGAATTGCAGAGACAAAGAGAGGTATCGCTAAGCCCACCAGTACAAGCCGGCGATCCCAGGAGAATCATGGTTGTATTAATGCACCCTCGCTTAAAGACGGCGTTGTACGTATCAAATTCGGTCGCACAATAATTGGCACCCGAAGAAGTACACGTGTATTGAACGCCGGGATCTGTACCGATGTTGCATGGCTGGCCCTGGGCCGTATCGCATGTCCAGCACTAAAGATTGATTTTGTTAAGGATTGTGGAAGTAAACTTACGCTAAGACCATTGACTGCCATCAAGCAGGAAAAGAAAGCGAAGAACATGAACATTTTGATAAACAGGTAACTAGGAATGAGTAGATAAATGGATACAGTGATTTTTCTTCAAATTTCAGGCCTTTATAAAGGCCAAATTCAGCTTGATCTTTATCGCATTAAACACCAACTTTTGTGTTTTTGTATAGGATTTTCATAATTAAAATAACTGAGGATCGAACACCAAAGGTGCCCACACATAGGAGTACACGATTTAGTACTTTTTACAACGAGCGTTCTGATCTTGATCTAATATAAGCACAAAAATTGGGCATCAATCGGCATCAAACATTATCTGAAATTTTTGCATGTGTTTTAAATTATGTGCACATCATACGTACTTTTCGATACAAAAGATGTGGTTGGGGGCTTTAGAGTGTATTTCAAATTTGCATAACACAAAAGTGATCAAGATCACGCTAGACGAGCACATAATGCCCGAGTGAGTTATTGACCATGTTATTATCAGCGTTTCAATAATCATTCTACATTATTTTCATATTCAAATTTTTCTCTATCGTGTTGAAAAATGGGAGAACAATCGTTTATTGAACAACATTTATTTCAGCATTAGCAAAGTTTCAATAATTTTTTTGTTACAAAATTTGCAATTTTTTAATGTTTTTCTAAAAATTGTTCATGTTTAGTATGGCTAAAAGAGCCTTTTCTAAGCGTTCTTTATATTGGGATTTTTTCAACGAAAACTCAAAAGATTATGTGGAATGTAAGCTGTGTCCAAAAGCTAACTCTGAAAGACTTGTGCGCTTGCCTAAAGATTCGTCAACAATTTATCTGTCTAACCATATGAAATTCGCGCATAACGAGAAAGTCTTGCAAGTAGAACAAGAAAAGTCGAATAAAAAGCAAAAAATGGCTGAACAATTAAAAGAAGAACAAGAGCGAGCGAAAAGATCGTTCGACACAGCGAACAAAATCAAATGCATCAATAATTAAAGAAAAAGCCGAGAAACCGCCTGAAACAATTCTGCTGTACTACCACTACACCACACTACGAGTTGAAATGATGATTACTAATTCTGCCTATTAAGTATACTTTTTTGCGCACTATATTTTTACAAATTTTATCTGTTTTTTTATTAATATTTTTACTACGCCTAAGCCTAAGCCACAGTCCAAGTAACGAGTCGCCAAAGTGACGTAGTCGTCAAAGTGACATGACACGATCTTGACGGTGTAAATAACAACCAGTGTGCCCTCGAGGCAAGCCTATCAACTATGTATATTTCGATAAGAGAATGAAGAACACGAAAGTTAAGAAAAAGCGCCTAAAGTTTCACAAATTTTATAGACATTAATCTTCCCAGCTTTCTAATGCTAGATTTGTCCTGGGTTTTTTTCGAATTTTTTTGGAATTGATGATTCATTGTTTCAAATGAAGAATTTCCTTCGACTTGTTTTATGAGAACTTTGGTTCATTGATGACATTAATTAAACTCGGCAGCAATTCATTTTACACAAAGTGGATGTTTGACAATCACATGAAGAAAACAAGAGGAAAAGTTGAGTCATTTCGTCTCATCATAATTTCATCTCATCATAAGGCGACAAAACCTTTGGGACAACAGTTAGTCGTTCAAAGGAATTCTCACCCGACCTATTGCTTCATTCTACGTTGAATGATGTCGAGTAAGTCCGCTTATTTTTAGGCAGATACCAGTTGGCGACATAAAATCTCTGCCAGTTGGTGACATAGATTTATGTCACCAATTGGCAATTGCGGAAATTGCCAGTTGGCGACATAAAATCTCTACCAAGACTTAGTCCTAGGCTTAGGCTTAAGCCTAGATTTAGATCTAGGCTTAGGCCTAAGTTTAAGCTTAGGCTTAGGTCTAGATTTAAGCCTAGGCCTAAACCTAGGTCTGAGCCTTGGTTGAGATTTTATGTCACCAACTGGCAATTTCCCCAATTGCCAGTTGATGACATAAATCTATGTCACCAACTGGCAGAGATTTTATGTCACCAACTGCATCTGCTTCTTATTTTTATGACCTTATAACTATCGTCTTAGAGCATCCCAACTTCCAACTCAACATGCAGCTCAATCCAAGGAATTTGAAGAATCACCCTAGGCTCAATGAAGCCGAGAGAGATCAAGAGATCCAAGCGAATTCTGGTGTTATTGAAATTGGCGGCGTGATATATGAACGTCCGAGAGTTAGGGTTGAAGACTTGATTCAAATTGGTGAACTCGGCTCTGGTACTTGTGGCACTGTTACTAAAAGACGTTTTCACAATCACCCTATAGCAGTTAAAGTAAGGTTGTTCCCTATTTCATTCGATGTTTTTACAGGAACTCCGTATCACCGATGACCAAAACGAACGCAGACGAATTTTTATGGACGTAAAAGTTTAAGTAAGGAAGTCCAAGTTGAAATTTTTTAGCTTTATGTCATTCGCAAGTCTAACGATTGTGAATATATTGTACAATGCTACGGCTATATTATCACCTTTGATCACTTGTACATTTGTATGGAGCTTATGGCGACCTGTTTGGAAAAGCTCATGAATATTCTGGACAGCGGTCTCCCTGAAGATATTGTTGGCAAAGTCACGGTTTCAGTCGTGAAGGCCTTGAGTTATCTGAAAGAAACACACGTGAGTTCAGCTAGTATAGCTTTATAAAATTTCAAGGGGGTCAGATAATAGGTCAATCTCCGACAAAAAATTTTTTCTCGATATGACCTATATAAAGTAAAGATGATCTATTTGAAGTAATAGAGCAAAAAAGGATTCAAGGCCCAGGTGATCCTGTAGATGATGTTCAAGAAGAAAGCGATGAAGAATTGGATCTTGTTCATGATAGGCTTGATGATCTATTGCATTTTAGTGATAGTAAGACAGAGGATGTTGAAGATAGATCATATCGAGAAAAAATTTTTTTGTCGGAAATTGACCTATTATCTGGACCCTCTTTAAGCAAATCATGCATCGAGATGTGAAGCCAAGTAATATTCTAATCGACTGGCTGGGCAATATAAAACTATGTGATTTTGGGATCTCGGGTCAGCTTATCGACTCTAGAGGTACCACTATGTCTACCGGCTCTGTTGCCTACCTTGCGGTTAGCTTTTGAGTTAAGCCAGTCATGGTATTGTTTTTAGCCGGAACGTGTAAATCGTAACCCTTACGATGTACGTGCCGATGTCTGGTCTCTTGGTATTACACTTGTTCATTTGGCTCGTGGAAGGTTCCCCTATGACTGTCATGGACGTAGGTCTGATACCAATCGATCGGGCAATAGCCAGTGAGTTTTAGCGTTCGAAGTAATGTTGAAAATTCGTGACGATCCTCCACCACTCATTCACCCAAGCGAAGGCTTTTCCGAAGAGTTTTGCGACTTTGTGGAAAAATGCTTGCAGAAAAACCCGGACAATCGGCCCAAATATCAAAAGCTTGCCGAGCACAAGTTCTTCCAAGCCCATGAAAATAGCCAGGTCGACGTTGCTGAATGGTACGTCAGTATTGACGAAATATAAAAATTGCCTTTTCATTTTTTAAATAAATATTTGTAAAGTTCAATAATAAATTTGTCGGTATGTTTTGTAATACATGATCAAAATCGATAGAGTACTAAATGACTTCGTATTTGTAGATGATCTTCTAGTAGTATCTGAGTCATGGAACTCTCATTTGGCACATTTACATGAAGTATTTTCTAGACTCAAGGCGGCTCAATTAAAATTGAAAACGAAGAAATGTAAGCTAGTAATTAAGGAAGTAGCTTTCTTAGAATATAAGTTGACTCAAGATGGTCTTGACAAAGATGAGGATAAAGTAGCAGCCATGAAAAACTTCCTGACACCAGAACAGTGCCTATAGTTGAGTCTCTCATTAATTTCTTCATTGCTCCACCAGTCTTCTGGTTTAATACATCCAAACTAGCCATGGAAAAAAATAGCGAAACCTTAGCCCCTGAATTAATGACCGAACCTTTATACCTTTTATTAAAACATGTGTTTCCGGACAGGATCCTACAGCTGTTGGATTAGCCTTGTGATCCAGTGTATACGCTACTATAGTGTTTATAGCACCTGATTTGTCGATGAAAATTTGTCAAAACGATTTTGATACAGCGGCTGTTTCTGACTTGAGTTCACTTTATTATTCTCAAAAGTTCCCACTTCAGGTCTGCCTCCTTGTTAGCTAAAGTTGTTCAGCTTACGGTTATAAAAGTTGTTACTAACTGAAGTATGCTCTGACATATCCCTAGGAAAAAAATTACTCTGTCGCAGACCGAAATTATATGCGGGCTTTGCATTGTACAACACTCTTAATTTTTACTTTTTTTCTAATCTTTAAACCTAAACTCGAAGCCTAAGCCTAGGTCTAGAGCCTAAAAACCTAAAGCTTGATGCCTAAAATCTGAAAAAGCTAAGCCTAAGTTGAGAAAAGGTAAAAATTAAGAGTGTTGTAATTTTGATCGTTTACGATAAAAAAAAGTTATTAATAGAATTTCATGCTAAATAGAGGTTTTAGAACCGTCACAAAACAAGGCTCAATTAAAAAATTTAAACAGAACGAGTTATCTTTTTTGACAAACATAATTTTCGATATCATAATCATATACACATCGCTCATCGTTGCAGCAATTGACCTTTCCTTGAGGGCACACCACAGGCTCTCCAAGTGCCTAAATTTTTTTGCTTTTGCAGGTTTCAATCTGCAAATCTACAACAAATTGCTTACTTTGCATTTCTCTTGGCAAGTGTAATGATCAGTTTTGTATTCATAGACGCATCGTTCATCTGGACAGCATGTGACATTTGTATTGGGACAGATGATTAGATCACCTTCGGTCTAACATTCTTTGATATGATGACATAATATAAAGCTTACTGCGCATTTTTTGCATTCATAAAAGTATTTAAACAATCCAGCATATTGATCATTCTTCACTTTTTTCAGTGTACAGAATTCACCTGCGCAACATTCAAAGCGAGAATCTTTACAAATGACTGGAGAAACACCGGTCTAAATGGATTAATAAGTAAACACTGGAATGTTTCCCTTCCAAAAAAGTACTAGAAATTATCCATAAAATTGGGCTAAAATTTTGAGCCTAAATTAGATAAGCTCAGACATATCAACATACCGAACAGTTCTTGCATGAGTAAGTATAACTAGAAGGATAGCCACTTCCTAGGTAACCAGGATAGCCATTTCCTAGGTCCCACGATTTCACATTAATCTGACAAGCCTCGGTACCATTCTCACATTGCTGTTTCCCATCATGGCATAAACGATATGCAGGCTAAATGACAGAGAGGGCTCTAGCAACTTACAAAAATTACCACCGAAGACGCTGACGCTTCGACGCTATCTATTCCCGCGCCAATTTGCATAAAAATTAATAAAAAAGTAATTAAGTAAGAGCTTTCCATCTCAAGATTCAACCAGGGTTGTATGAAAAAGTTGCTATCCTATTGAGCAATGTGATTTCGTGTCGAGAAAAACAAAGTGATAATCAAGTTGATGGATTCGCGAGCAGGAGAACATATGCTATGGTAAAGTACAGTTGGAAAGAGGGCATGTGTAACTTTTTTTCGTTTGTGATAAGCATATGTTATCCCGTTGTTGTTATTTCCGGGGTCATAGATCGAAAACAGGTGTTCTAAGGGGGAAAACTTGATCCAAAAGACGAAAAAAGAGAGAGCTTCAAAATTTTGTCAAAGATTTATTCAAAAATTTAGTATGTTTGGTCAAGTCAAGAACTGGCCCGAAAATTTTTGAATCAAGTCAAATCAAGGTACAAAAATGTTGGTCAATCCCACTCTCTTCTACATCATATATGTATTCTGTGTATTCTTCGAATACACTATCATAGAGTTCATCGTCTGTATCTTCCTTGATTGCTTTAACGTAAATCTTGTCTTGAATATTTATATGGATAATTGTGCGCCACCGTTTAGATACGAATTTACAGTTCTCTATCTCTGGCATTTCCAGAGCCTTAAGGATGTCGTATAAATGTGTAATTTTGAGAAAGGTCAAATGTGTATCAGCCGTTTTTGATAATAACTATTTAATCACTTTTACTTCAAATCTCTCTTTTTCTCTCTATGTAACTTAATTATTTTAATTTTACTTGTTTTGCCTCGTGGAATTAAGCGCTATTTATAGCCCTCTACGTTGTACTTTTGCGCCACAGGGTGGCGCAAAAGTTTTGCGTTACTTTTGTTTAAACTATTTTAAGGATTAAAAAACATTTTTCTACTCAAATTATGTTTAAAATTGTTTGAAATAATGTTCTTAAAGGGGGTCCAGATAATAGGTCAATCTTCAACAAAAAAGTTTTTTCTCGATATGATCTATATAGGGGTAATTTGATGCGAGGAATTGATTGTGCGCACTCTCGAAGCGCGAAAACGCCTCCTTCATCTTGTTTTCGTGAAAATGTCAATTTTTCGACAATTTTTGTTCGCCAGACTTCGCATGAATTTCAATATTTTCATCCCAAATCGATATTTTTACGAAAACAAGGTGAAGAAGGTGTTTTCGCGCTTTGGGGTGCGCACAATCGATTCCTCGCATCAAATTATCCCTATATAGGTCATATTGAGAAAAAATTTTTGTCGGAGATTGACCTATTATCTGGACCCCCCCCCCTTTAAACGATTTTTTGGAAACCGTTTGTGGGTTCTGCAACAAAAGTCCGCTCCTAGTCATTGAGTCAAAGACACAATGAGTTTCCTTCGAAACGAAGAAGTTTATGATAATAGATATGGAGAGGTGGATTTTATCATGCCTCAAGAGTGGCCTGCGTATTCATCCGACCTCAATCCATTAGATTACTCAGTATGGAGCATTCTAGAAGCAACAGCTTGTAAAAACCTGCATAAGGCAGTCGATTCTTTGATACGAGCACTCAATAAAGCGTGGAATGAAGAGATTACAATGGAAAAACTGAACAAGGTCATCGACGATTTTTCAAAGCAGTTGAACACGTGTATTAAAGTCAATGGAAGTTATTTTGAATAGTTTTTTGTTAATGTTATTACTTGATATATGACCCTGCCAGTATCATAAAAATCACTTTTGCTGCTGTTATTATTCCATGTTTCACTGGCAATTCGTTTAATAAAATTTATTTACACCTTATAAATATTTACATAGACTAAGGAACCTATTTAACCGAGTATATATTTGATTTATTTAGTAAATAAAATATTTATTTGAGTAAGCAATATATATTTAATTGAGTAGACAAAGGATAAGCCTAAGGCTAAGCCTAAGGATTAAGGCTAAGCCTAAGCCCAAGCCTAAGCCTAAGACCAAGGCTAAGCCTAATTAAGCCTAAGCTTAAGTCTAAGACTAAGCTTAAAACAAAGCCTAAGCCCAAGGCTAAGCCTAAGCCTAAGTCAAATCCTAAGCCTATGGCTAAGCCTAAGCCCAAGGCTAAGCATAAGTCTAAGCCTAAGGATAAACCCAAGGCTAAGCCTAAGCCTATGGCTAAGCCTAAGTCTAAGCCTAAATATACTCAAATAAATATTTTATCGACTCAAATAAATAAAATATCTACTTAAATAATAATATTCCCATAGACTAATGACACGTAAAGTTATTTACACGCACCAACAAACCTATTGATGGCACATCAGGTGGTTGGTTGTTGTCGGAGATCTTGATGCTTTGGCATATCTTCTCGACTAGAAATTTGGTCACTTTTTTCAATGCGTTTCTATACGTCCTAAGCACCAATAGCGTCACTGTCGTATCAATGATCACAAATGCTTGATAGAATGTGTATTTAAACATATCCAAAACGGTGTACAAGTCGTAGTAGAATTTCCAAGTGTAGTCGTGGATCCAATAGTAGATATAAGCTACATAAAGGGACGTATAAAAAGCTATGCAAAAATGAAACGAGATGAGACACGCATGGAAGGTGCATACAAAAGCTGCACGACGTAAATCACTAAGCGTGCTGAGCTGAGTTGTAGAGTCTTTATCGACCATACGCATCATGCTATGGATGTTTCGAAATACTAGACTGGAGCAGATAATCGTGCCGACTAGCATAATAAACGTAACTGATAAGATAAACAAGCATATGTTAAAATTCTCGGAGATGAAATACAACCCGGAAAAGACTATATCATAGACTAGAAGACTGAAAAATATCGATTTTTTGGAGAAAAATCGTTTATAGACTTTTGGAAAATACAGAAAAAGAAATCGCGTAAAGGCTAGTGGAAAAATCGAATTCACGGAAGTATTGATGCAAATATTCGTGGCCCAGTTGATGACTGTAAAAACAGCGCTGGCTTTCGGTAAAAACCAGCCGATTTCCCATACAATGCCAAGAATGAGGTTAAGCACCGCCGTGTGGAATACGAATAGTTTTGCATCTTCTTTTTCTTTGCCCAATATCGTGATCATGATTAGCACAATCACAGGAATGTGCATTATATGAAGTAAGACTTGCATTAGAGTATGTTCTATGCTAAGGGCCACGGTGCACCAATCAGCTGGGGATATGTATTGTCCATTAGAGGAGTAAGTAGAATTCGTATAGTTAGCAGTCAATATAATAGTACACATTCTGGAAAATCCAACGAGAAAAATCGTATAGCAATGCAATGAAGTAAAACTTGCGACTAATGTTTTTCGTTAATCTCAAGCTTGTTGACTTGAAGTGTTTGATTAAACAAATTCAATTTAACATGTAATTTAATCGACGCCAAATCAAGATTTCAACAACAATGACTATAAAACAAACGCACTATGAAAATAACAGCGAGGGTGTCAGTGTTTCTTGGCTATATTTATCGCGATTCCCCCGCAAAATGGCTGAACATTGAAGCGATCACCGACAAAAACTTCTCTAAGAAATGATCAATGATCGAATCGTTGTAGTTTTCGAGATAATTGAATTTGAAATTTTGAATTTGTTACAAGCTCTTCGTTGTAATACAAAAACTTTTTTGAATTGTTTGCAGAAAAATCGATTTTTACATCAATTTTTTAAATTTTCATAAAATAAACATTATAACAATTTGTATAGCAAAATGAGACGAACAAAATGACACCAAAATTATCCAATTTGAACATTGTTTTGGGTTATTGAAACGAAAACATGAATCAGGGTTTTCTTTTTAATAACCCAATTTTGACAACTGTGTTGTTATGTTTTATAAAGAATCGGACGATTCGGTGGAGCCACGAATGTTCTAGGAAAATTTAACAATTGCTTTATTGAAAATTCAAAATGATAATATCATGTCATAGTACTAAAAAAAATAACTTAATCCACATTTTTATAACTTCAACCAGAACCACTATATAGAGACGAAACTTGGCTTGTCGTCAACGCTCCTTGATAGATTCGGAAGTCATCGACGATACCATTCAGATAAGAATTAGCACCTCTCGAGTTGCGACCAATGAAATACTGTGCTGGTAAATTAGTCGCAGAGCCAAGTTGATTCGGAGATAGATATTGTCCAGTCATAGATGCAGCCGAATTTCCGTTTACATAGATTGTCGTCGTAGTATTGTATCGTGTGATCGCCAAATGTACCCATTGACCGGTGGGCAGCGGTGTGTTGGTCCAGAAAAATTGGCTTGAATCAGCGCCGTTGTTATATGTGATATAGTAGCTGGCATTTCCGTTGGATGAAGACGAAGATGGGTTTCCTTGAGAGTTGGTCGTGAAGAACATCCATCGCCATGAGCTATAGCCGAAATCGAAGAGACGTTGATTGCTATTTTGTCCGTTCAAATAGACCCACGAAGCAATGGTGAAATCGGATAGCTGATCTAAGATTCCATCGGGTATCTGAACATATCCAGAAGACCCGTCAAGCTTGAGAGCGTTGCTGATCTTGTCGGAAACATAACTTGTGCCACCAGTTAGATTGCCATTATAGCCGTTTCCGCTTGTTAGATCGACAACGGTTGAACCGTTATTCGTGTCGAAGGTGTAGTGCAAAACCAAAGCTTGTGGGTTAGCAACGATTCTCACGTAGTTGGAATAGATATTTTGAGGTTGTGCAATAACTTCATAATAGTAGATTCCTGGGGAAGTGATCGAAGAGTCGGTATATGTCAACGGATCGGTGATACCATTAACTAAAGGTGAATATTGACCACCTTGTATAGTTCGGATTATATTGTAGCTGGTAGCGTTAACAGTGCCAAACCACGACAAAACAACCGACCCACCAACAAGCACAGCGGTTAAGCCACTAGGCGCCGAACCTTTGGACTTTTTTTGCCTCGTGAAATTAAACACTATTTATAGCTCTCCACGTTGTACTTTTGCGCCACAGGATGGCGCAAAAGTTCTGTGTCACTTTTGTTTAAACTATTTTTGGGATTAAAAAACATTTTTCTACTCGAATTATGTTTAAAATTGTTTGTTCAGTGCGCGCAATCGATTCCTCGCATCAAATTATTACTTGATATATGACCCTGCCAGTATCATAAAAAGCACTTTTGCTACTGTTATTATTCCATGTTTCACCGGCAATTCGTCTAATAAAATTTATTTACACGGCAATACCCCAAATTCCCGACTGGACACTCTCCCGACCGGGTCGATTTTCCCGACTGGACACTATCCCGACCAGGTACGATTTCCCATTATACATTTCTATTCGGAAAATAGTTCAGTCGGGATAGTGTTCGGTCGGGAAATAGTCCAGTCGGTAAATCGTACCTAGTCTGGAAAGTGTCCAGTGGGGAATGTCTCCAATCGGGATAGTGTCCAGTCGGGAATGTGTCCAGTCGGAATAGTGTCCAGTCAGGAAATGGTCTAGTCGGGAAAATCGACCCGGTCGGGATAGTATCCAGTCGGGAATTTGGGGTATTGCCATTTACACCTCATAAATATTTACATAAAATAATGACACGTAAAGTTATTTACATGCTTTACCGACAAAAAACTATTATGGCGCAGCAGGTGGTTGGTTGTTGTCGGAGATCTTGATGCTTAGGCATATCTTCTCGACTAGAAATTTGGTCACTTTTTTCAATGCGTTTCTATACGTCCTAAGCACCAGTAGTGTCACTGTCGTATCAATGATCACAAATGCTTGATAGATCGTGTATTTGAGCACATCCAAAAAGGTGTACAAGTCGTAGTAGAATTTCCAAGTGTCGTCGTCGATCCAATAGTAGATATAGGCTACATAAACGGATGTATAAAAAGCTATGACAAAATGAAACGATATGAGACACGCCTGGAAGATGCATACAAAAGCTGCGCGACGTAAATCGCTAAACGTGCTGAGCTGAGTTGTAGAGTCTTTATCGACTATACGCATCATGCTATGGATTTTTCGAAATACTAGACTGGAGCAGATAATCGTGCCGACTAGCATAATAAACGTAACTGATATGATAAACAAACATATGCTAAAATTCTCGGAGATGAAGTACAACCCGGAAAAGGCTATATCATAGACTAGAAGATCGAAAAATATCGACTTTTTGGAGAAAAATCGTTTATAGACGTTTGGAAAATACAGAAAAAGAAATCGCGTAAAGGCTAGTGGAAAAATCGAATTCACGGAAGCAGTGATGCAAATATTCGTGGCCCAGTTGATGACTGTAAAAACGGCGCTGGCTTTCGGTAAAAACCAGCCGATTTCCCATACAATGCCAAGAATGAGGTTGAGCACCGCCGTGTGAAATACGAATAGTTTTGCATCTTCGTTTTCTTTGCCCAATATCGTGATCATGATTAGCACAATCACAGGAATATGCATTATATGAAGTAAGACTTGCGTTAGAGTATGTTCTATGTTAAGAGCCACGGTGCACCAATCACCTGGGGATGTGTATTGTTCATTAGAGGAGTTGGTATAATCTTTGGAAGAATTCGTATAGTTAGCAGCCCATATAATAGAACACATTCGGGAAAATCCAACGAGCGAAATCGTATAGCAATGCGATGAAGTAAGACTTGCGACTAATGTTTTATTTAATCTCAACCCTGACGACTGAAGTGTTTGATTAAACAAATTCAATTTAACAAGTAATTTAATCGACATCAAATCAAGATTTATACAACATTGGGTATGGAATAATACACTATGAAAAAAATGAAACAAACAGCAAGAGTGTCAATGTTTGTGTCAAATTTTACATTTTTCAACGTTTACGATTTTCGTAACTTTTTGGCCATCTCTAATCGAGACGCGTCGAGACACCTCGAGACTAGCACTAATTGCAATTAGTGCTCCCCAACTTGCTATTAGTGCTTCCAAAATTTCGAGACGCAATTAATGGAGGCCCTAATATTGACGCCGAGTTTCGAATCGCTTGTTGTGCTTCGACAGACTGTAAAAATTGGAGATATTGTAATGTATCCGTGACAATTTTTTGTAAATAAAATGCGAAAAAATGACTACTTTCATTGTTATTCATCTCTTGAATATAATTTCATTTATTTTTACAACAGAAAAATGAAGGAACTTCTTTGGAGAAATATTCCTCCCATAGAATTTTTTTAATTTCCATAAACTTTATGCGATGCCTAGAAGTTTTGTAAATGTAAGATTTCTTTCTTGCATACAATATCCAGTCAAATTGAAATGCCAATGGTCACAATATTCATTTACTGCTTGAATGTGGCAGGAATATGCAACTGGATAAGTTAAATTGTATCCTTGGAACAGGCTAATAGAACAGTTGGGATCTTCTCCACCATTACATACAATGTAAGATTCTCCTTCTAGCATGGAATTATTGTACCAAATCTAAATATGCGGTTATGGTTGGAGGAATGACGGCCAAGATTATGCCCAAATTAAACTAAATCCAACTTAATTTAGGTATAAACTTAAGCCTAAGATGAGTCTAAGATATATACAAGCCTCGGTGGTGCAGTGACAAAGCAGCGGCTTATTGATCACATAGTTCGTAGGTTCGAGTCCCTCTTAGAGCCAAGTTTTTGCACAAAAGTAAAAAAGTAAAAATTTGTGCATAAAGTAAAAAAGGGTAATTTTATACGAAAAATCAACTGCACACACTCCTGAAATTCGATCGCGTTCGAAAAATTCGAACTCGGTCGAAAAAATGAACATGGAAATTTTTTAAACTTTTTTACTTTGTTCAAAAAAATTTGGCTCCAAGCGGGATTCGAACCCTCGAACTTTGTGATCAATAAGCCGCTACTTTGTCACTGCACCACCGAGGCTTGTTAATGGAGAAACGTCTTTTCAAACATCGCGCTACAAGTCGCTATACCTCAGTTGGAAAGTGCTCGTATCCAGCATATGCAGGTGTATGAGGAATATAGTCCGTTCGATGTATCACCCTATATGCATAAGGAACCAAGCTCGAGTATCTTGAAGCAAAATCCGGAAGTCCTATACGTGGTTAACCAAACGTGACAAGTTTGACGTCGGATGGTTTCATTAAACCTATAGCTGAAATGTAACCAGCAGCATTCGCTGCCATCGATCCACCCATCGACCAGCCAGTTACCCAAAGTTCATAGTTTGCATAAGCATTTTTTGACGATAAGAAAGCGTCTCGTAGGCCACCATTCCACGTGACTAGGAAAGCATTATACCAGAATTTTGAGACTGTTCCACCGCCAGGGAATGAAACTGTGATGTTGACAAAATCTAAAATTATATATAATTTTTTGTACAATAAGACATCTTATACAGTTTTCTTGATCAGACTCTTCTCTTGTGTTCGTTCCACGAAACGTTAAGATAATTGCTTCTTCATCATGGCTGACGGCCAACGCACCAGAACACGTAATATTTGTGTTGTTTCCTAGCATGTCACATGGCAAAACAACCCCTTTATAAAACTAAAAAGAGAAATTCTCTATTGATGTTATTACTAATTTTACGGAAAGCCTAAGCCTAGTGAAAGTACAAGAAAAGAATAAGCTGAACCTAAGAAGATAAGCTACAGACACAAAAAATGTATATGTTGCATCCGATAAAGAATTTTGTCTGAATCCGCTTCTGAAGTCCGACCCAGATTCAACTAGATCGGACATCCTACCTAGAATCAGGGTCTAAATTCCAGATCGGACGTCCGATCTAGAGTCATAAGCCTTAGGTTTAGGCTAAGCCTAGGCTTAGCATAAACCTAAGACTTAGGCCTAGGCTTAACCTAAGGCTTAGAACTTGGGCTTAGCCTAAGCCTAATCTAGGACTAGGCTTAGACTAAGTCTAAAGCTTAGGCCTAGGCTTAGGTCTTAAACTTCGCCTAAGGCTTAGTCTAAGGCTTAGGTCTAGACTTAGGCTTAGCCTAAGGCGGCTTAGGCCTTAAACTTAGCCTAAGGCTTAATTTAAGCCTAATAAAGCGATTTGATCTTTGGTTCCGGATCGGACGTCCGATCTAGATTCAATTCTAGATCGGACGTCCGATCCAGATGACTCTAGATTGGATGTTCGATTTGGAATTTAGACCCTGATTCTGACCATTGTCCGAATCGGATTCAGACGAAATTCTGGATCGGATGCTTCATATACTTAACCAAAAATCCTAAACCTCTTGAAGAACCCGTCTACACCAAAGATCTTACGCTAGAGCTATTGAAACATTGATTCAAATATTCCCGATCATGTGTAGAATTAGTAAATAGATTCGGCTTCGATAAATTCCCGAAAATTTGTGCCATCGGCCACAATTTGTGTCTCGCATAAAAATCACTGTAGGTTGGAGGCATCCTTGTAAAACATAGAATTATTAAAGTTGAAAGTAAAATTAAGTAGACGAGAAATCGTCGCATTCTTCTTCTAAATTACATGAAAAGAAAGGCATAAAAGTGGCACTATCAAAGCTAGTTATAAGCTTCTATTTATAAGAAACAAGAGGAGAACAATATCAAAATAAAAAGAATAGAATCCACTTTTATTTGTTATCAAAATTAGTGCAAAAATACTTTTAAGTCCGCATCAATTTTGATAACAAATAAAAGAAAGTGCACGTGAGTTTTTTCTGTTATTTTTTATGTTGACATTATTCTCCTATTGTTTCAGGTTTATCGTTTTGAAGAAAAGAAATTAAAGATAGCAACTGTTGTTCCAAAGATCAGCCAATTTAGAAAAAAATTCAATAAAATACTAAACAATTCGACATCTCAGATGTATGTTCTTGAACTATTTGTACTTCATCGTTTGTTTGTTTCCATCACACATGTTTTTACATTCGCTAAATTTTTGAAATATGCGCCGTTGTCACTTTTTATGCCATTTTTAATTGCCAAATTTTCCGAATTGCGCCGATGTTTTAGTAAAAAAATTGCTTGAACGTCCTTCTATATCAATTTTGATTGACAATTTTCCCAAAAATTTGCGCCGTTGGGTCGCTAATGGCGACCATTTATCACGTGTGGTTTCCATCTCCGTCTCGACTTAGAAGGTAAGCGCTAAAGGTGTTTTCGAGCGGAGATCGGTTTCTCCCAGGCACTAATATAAAAATTTCGGATCTACTGAACTTGAGGGGACTCACTTAACATGACCCCCAAGGCCAAAGTAAAAAACGCAGAAATTACAGAAACACATCCCCTAGGGGTTAAAATTGACGCGGAACACACTGGTGCCATTATTTTCAAACCAAAATTTTCTTTTTTTTGCTTCATTTTTCATGATCTTTCTGAATATATCATTTTTTCATATGATTGTAAATTACTGGACTGGTCCTTTAAGGATTTTGTTTGGGAGGAAGACAGAAGTCTTGTATAAAATATTTGGAAAATTTCGAGTTTATTCAAATGAACGAATGAACTCGACAGAGCGTGTCCCTACAGCTAGACAAAATGTATTCAACCATGAAAATCAAACTTTATTCAATGTTTCAAATAAACGAACACAAAGTTTTTGAAACGGAAAGACAAGTTGCATCAAACGTCATAAAATTTGCCTGAATCCTAGCTGCGACTCAGTACTACCACAAAAAGTTTTAAAGATCTGTCACTGCCTAATTTGTTTTAAGCTCGTTGTATTGTATTTATTGGTATTTTGAAGTTGAATCGGTTGAACCTGCGCCACTTCTTTTATTCCACAGACTCTTTTTCTTATTGTCTTGCTCGTGAATAATAATAGCCATGGTGGTGATAAACACATCACATCAACAACAAAACTCTGAGCAGTCGCAATTTGATTCAATATGTCCAAATTAATTGTTTTAATAGTTGTATAGTAAAGTCCAAGCTAAAATATTATGTCTATATGTCAAATTAAAAATTTTCATCTATGCCAAAGAAAAGTCAACCTGAATAAAACCAAGTAATGTTTCGTTTACAAACATCATAAACGCTACAAAAAACAGTTTCCTTTCAACATTTTTGGCCAAGTTTGTATTGTTAGCAGATTTGCGATAGTATATAATATGGCCAATCGTCACACAATTAAAACAAAAGCAAACGAACGCCGATGTCAATGATAAAATCATCTCGCTCATGGCAATACTTATCTAACAAGGAATGCTCAACATAGGAAACGCGGATCTTGACAAGAGGCCTAGTGGGTTTGAAAGTACTTGGCGTACGTGGACAACCCACCCCAGCACCAGACCCCTTCTCTCCCTGTGTGTCCACCTATAGTCCCTCTGGGAGGATCGCCTCATCAAAGTGCCGAACCCCTCCCCCTCCCTAAGTATGGTACTCGGCCTGAAAACAATTATGGCATACGTTTCGGATCTGAACCAAAAGAAAAAATTTTGACTACGGAGCTTCGTAGATCATAGTTACCCCCTTTTAGGGCGAGTACTTTCAAAGCCACTGGGTCTCTTGTCAAGATCCGCGTTTCCGTTGAGCATTCCTTGTAAGTTTAAAAAAAATAAAAAGTGAAATTAATCTAACTTACCCAAAATACGCTGGGGTTCCCGGCTTCAAGACTAAATATACTGTAATAGACTTCATTTGTTTTATTAAAATTGTGAAGCCGGCAAACATTGACGGGGACAAACAAAAATTTCCATGTAAAAAAGAGTGGGGTTGAGAAAAACAACACAAGGATCAAAGGCAAAATTTTCTTCCAGATCTAAAGAATCCAAAATAAAAATTTTTTCAAATTTTCTATATAACGTTTTCCACAGAAAGATTTTAAAAAAATGCCGGTTACATGGCAATGTGCAAGTGGCGCCAACTGCATGCATAAGGTCGTGGGTTCAACCCCGTGCGGAGCCATTTCTTTTTGCAATGTCCAAAATCAATAAAAAATTTTGCCTAGAGTATTTTTAGCCCCAAAACACAAATTTGATGTTTTTATTACTCTAAAATCTCAGGAAATAAGATTTTTTCAAATTTTATGTAAATTTAGGCATTTTGTAAAAATTGAAAAAGATTCATTTTTTGAGGTTTTGGAATAACATCAAATTCGTGTTTTTGGGCTAAAAATATTCCTAGGCAAAATTTTTTATCGATTTTGGACACTGCAAAAAAGAAATGGCTCTGCGCAAAATTGAACTCTTGACTTTATGCAGTTGGAGCCACTTCGCACTTTGCTATGCAACCGGCACTTTTTTAAATCTCTCTGTGAAAAACGTTATAGATAGTGATTAATTTTTTTTACCCTATTATGCATCACAGGCAAGACTACTGCTGTAAATCGATTAAATGACAACATCATCGGCATTAAAAAGTCCGCTTGTTTTGCATAATGTCCAAGAAAGTGAATAAGGTTATTAGGCATTCCTATTGGAGGTAAAGAGCTATAAATAAAACTTGCAATTGGTGCTCTTATGAGAGTCCCAATACAATAAAAAGATATCCAATAAAATAAGTCCTAAAAGAACAATTATCGATTGCAAATTTAGCTTTCCTACCACAAAACTTGCTATGATGAAAAGTTTATAAAAAGACCCAGAAAAGTTTTTTTGTTTTCGATTTTTTATTAAAAATAGAGCTAAGCGAATGGTTAGTACAATTGAGGGTATAGCATAAATTAAAGGGAATAAGGCCATAATATTTCGGTTGGTTACTCGTATATCTTCTAATGTTTGATTTTGTAAAAGGATACAAATCGGTAGTTCTACAGAACCGTTGCTCATCTTCAAAATTTTTAATCAAAAACAAATACAGCAGTTGAAGATAAAATTCGTAGATTGAAGAGACCCAGAAAATTTTCCTTATATTCAACCTTTTATTAGAAATAGAACTAAGCGAATGGTTAGTATAATTGAAGGTATAGCATTAATTAAAGGAAGTAAAGCCATAATATTTCGCTTGGTTACTCGTATAGCTTCTAATGTTTGACTTTGTACCCAGTAACTAGGAAGGGTACAGTAAGTAAGACATAGTAAAACGTAACATGTTTTAACACTCAAAAATCTAATTAAAATTTCACACTTGGCATCATCGAAAAGTGTGTTCTGACCTCGCCGAAAAACACAAAATTGAAGTAAAAAATTCCAAACCTTAAACCTTAAAACTTGAAAAAGAACCTTTTTCATAATTTCAGTATTAAGTGTTTTTCTATAGGGTCTTTTAGATTGTTATAAAACTATGTCGAGGTTTACTTGGATTTGGATGTATCATAGTGACTGAGAACTTCTATACTAGTATAGCACTTGCTAGGGGTTGGAGACACTTGCGCATGCACATTTTCGCATGCAACATTTGCACATGTGCATTTGCGCAGATGCTTTTGCGCATGTAGCATTTGCTCATGTAACATTTGCGCATGCATAAATGCGCATGATTTTTTTGGCTCATCCTATAATTATCCCCCAAAAATGTCCAAAATGTTACATGCGTAAATGTTGCATGCACAAAAGTGAATGCGCAAACGTATATGCGCAAACGTATATGCGCAAACGTGCGTGCACAAATGTTACATGCGCAAAAGTGCATGCGTAAATGCCCATGCGCAAATGTACATGCGTAAACGTGCATGCGTAATTGTTAAATGCGCAAATGTGGGTGCGCAATGTTTTATACGTAAGTGTCGCCAACCTCTTGCTAGTAGGTTATGGAATGAGCGAACATATCTTTTAGGAACAATACTTCCAGGAAAGCCAGGTTTACCATCAACTTTTATGAAGAAAGAAATCGAGGTTAACCGTAATTGATATGCTTTTAAAGAAAATAATCCTTAAATTTCGCCAAAAATCCACCAAGAATGTTGTAATTTACAATGCTTTTTTTCATTTTTACTAAAAAAAACTCATATTTTACCGCTTTAGGCCGATAACATACAAGCGTTTTCAGAGCGATTCGAAAAATTTCAAAAAGTCGACTCGAAAGTAAGGGACCCAAAATTCAACTTTCCAAAATTTTTTTAGCGCTTCAGAAACGTTTGTTTGTTGTTGGTCATAACCAAAAACGGTGTGATTTTTTTTACTAAATAAATGAAATTTTAGGCAATTTTCTATGATCGGCGTTGTAAAAATGTTCATCTTTAGTCTTTCAATTCAAACATAGGGATTGATATTTTTGACCTCAAAATTCGTGTTTTTCGGCAAAAAATACCCCCTAAAAAGATGTATTTTCACTAATTTTTTATTGACAGACCGGTAACTCTCCATTTGCTCTTTAATTTAATTTTTCATATAAAAGTTAAAGTTAATAAGATCTCTAAAAGTGATATTTGCCACCGAAAAGTGGCAACCCTACTCCCAGGTAAAAATCAAAAGTGGCAACCCTACTCCCAGGTAAAAATCAGGAACATCTTGTGAAAACTAAGTTTTATTTATTAGTGGGGCAGATAGTAACATGAAAATTATTTTTAAAAAACACAAATTCCACATACGAAAACAGTTCCTTTTTGGCAGAAAAATTGTGAGTCGCCGTCAACTCTGTCACTGCCTAATTTGTTTTAAGCTTGTTGTATTGTATTTATTGGTATTTTGAAGTTGAATCGGTTGAACCTGCGCCTCTTCTTTTATTCCAAAGACTCTTTTTCTTGTTGTCTTGCTTGTGAATAATAATAGCCATGGTGGTGATAAACACATCACATCAACAATAAAACTCTGAGCAGTCGTAAGTTGATTAAATATGTCCAAATTCATTGTAATATTAGTTGTATAGTAAAGTCCAAGCTAAAATATTATGTCTATATGTCAAATTAAAAATTTTCATCTGTGCCAAAGAAAAGTAAACCTGAACAAAACCAAGTAACGTTTCATTTACAAACATCATAAACGCTACAATAAACAGTTTCCATTCAACATTTTTGGCCAAGTTTGTATTGTTATCAGATTTTCGATAGTATATAATATGGCCAATCGTCCCACAATTAAAACAAAAGCAAACGAACGTCGATGTTAATGATAAAATCAACTCGCTCATGGCAATACTTATCTAACAAGGAATGCTCAACAAGGAAACCGGATCTTGACAAGATGCCTAGTAGGTTTAAAAGTACTCGGCATACGTGGGCAATGAGGGTTCCCCCTTTATGTTTTTGACCAAAATTTTAGAAAACAAAAACATGAGGGAGGACTAAGGGAAGCAAATTTTTGGAAGTTTTAGGAACCCAACCCAGCACCAGACTTCATTTCCCCTTGTTTGTCCTGCTATGGTCCCTCTGGTAGGATTGCCTCAACCTCATAAAAGTGCCCCTCCCCCTAAGTATTGTACTCGGCCTGAAAACAATTATGGCATATGTTTCAGATCTGAACCAAAAGAAAAATTTTTGACTACGGAGCTTCGTAGATTATTGTTACCCCCACCCATCAACTTGTAAGGAGCATATCTTTTTATCGTAAAAAGATTTTAACATGAAATTGTTTTGTAGGAGATTACTCATGTCATGAAAAACCTTTTTTGTATTTATCATCGTTTCTTATTCACTTTGAATTTATCGTTTACCCCTACCCCTCAGAGAAGAGTAATAAAGAAAAAGCAGATCTGCTTTACTTTTTCGATTAAAATCTTTTTACAATAAAAAGATATTCTCGTTACAAGTTGCTGAGTGTGGGAGGAGATAACGATGATCTACGAAGCTCCACAGTCAAAATTTTTTCTTTTGGTTTGGATCCAAAACATCCATAATTGTTTTTAGGCCGAGTACTTTCAAACCCACTAGGCCTCTTGTCAAGATCCGCTTTTCCTATTTTGAACATTTCTTGTAAGTTTTTTAAAATAAAAATTGAAATTGATCTAACTTACCCAAAATACGCTAGATTTCCCGGTTTCAACACTAAATAAACTGTAATAGACTTCATCTGTATTATTAAAATTGTGAAGACGGCAAGCATAGACGGTGACAAACAAAGATTTCCATGTAAAACAGAGTGGAGCTGAGAAAAACAATACAAGGATTAAAGGCAAAATTTTCTTCCAGATCTAAAGAATCCAAAATAAAAGTTTTTTTAATTTTTCTATATAACGTTTTTCACAGAGAGATTTAAAAAAAGTGCAAAATTTTTTATCAATTTTGGACGCTGCAAAAAGAAATTGCTCCGCACCAGATGAACCCTCGACCTTATGCGTGCAATTGGCGCCACTTCGCACTTTGCTATGTAACTGGCACTTTTTTAAATCTCTCTGTGAAAAACGTTATAGATATTGATTAATTTTTTTACCCTATCATGCTTCACAGGCAAGACTACTGCTGTAAATCGATTCAAGGACAACATTATCGGCATTAAAAAGTCCACTTGTTTTACATAACGTCCAAGAAAGTAAATCAGGTTATTAGTCATTCCTATTGAGGGTAAAGAGCTATAAATAAAACTTGCAATTGGTGCTCTTATAAGAGTCCCAAAACAATAAAAAGATATCCAATAAAATAAGTCCTAAAAGAACAATTTTCGTTTGCAAATTTAGTCTTTCCTACCACAAAACTTGCTATGGTGAAAAGTTTATAAAAAGACCCAGAAAAATTTTCTTGTTTTCGACTTTTTATTAGAAATAGAACTAAGCGAATGGTTAGTACAATTGAGGGTATAGCATAAATTAAAGGAAGTAAAGCCATAATATTTCGGTTGGTTACTTGTATATCTTCTAATGTTTGACTTTGTAAAAGGATGCAAACCGGTAGTTCTACAGAGCCGTTGCTCATCTTCAAGATTTTTAATCAAATATACCAATTGAAAATAAAATTCGTAAATTTAAAGAGGGTGCCGTTTGAGGCTCTATCTCCGAAAACAATTTTTTCTCCAAATTTGCTGATTTTTGGTACTCGGGGGTTTTCGGGCACGAGAAATCGATTGGCGCAAGTCCCGAGTTTTAAAAAAATTTTGTGATCCCCTTACTCCATGTTAAAAAATCAATTTTTTCAATTTCTCATGCCGGAAAACTCCTAAAAATCAGCCAATTTGGAGCCAAAATAAAAAAGTTGAAAAATTTATTTATAACATGAAGTACCCAGACAGGGGGTCACAACAATTTTCGGAACTCGGGACTTGTGCCAATCGATTTCCCGTACCCGAAAACTTCCGAGTACCAAAAATCAGCCAATTTGGAGAAAATTTTTTTTCGGAGATAGGGTGAAATTATACTCGTGAGATAGTCACACTCTTTAAGAGACCAATGTATAGAGTTTAAACTCAGAAACTGGGAAGGGTACAGTAAGTAAGGCATAGTAAGAGACCAATAATACGTTTTAAGACTCAAAACTCTAATTAAAACTTCACGCCTAAATCTAAAAAATTACTTCATGCATAAAGCTATTAAAGAAAACGTGTGACGTAGCTAGAACAATTTTAGGGTGAAATTATACTCGTGTTGCGTGCACACGCAACAAGGAGTTTGACAGACAATACTAAGAATTTATGGGATAAGTTTGACGTCATCGGAAAGTTCGTTCTGACCTCTATATTTTGAAAAAAAGTTGAATTTTTGAAAATTCATTTAATTTAATCGAAAAATTGCAATCGCAGCCTTTCGCTAATTTCTTTTTATTATCGGGTAATTATAGAGGTTGTAAAAAGAGATCAAAATACAGGGTGTCCCAGTAGGTTGGGACTATGATTGATATGAAGGTTTCTTGTCATCCAATCGGTCATTTTCTAGCTCTCTCCTTTGAGCATGCCTCGATCTTTCGACCGGGTTTTTGGCAAAGATCGGCATTTTTGACCCGGCTACAAGGGTTTTCAGCCAAAGTGGTTGTCACAAAATATGTAGTCCAGATTCCCAGGAAAATTTTGGTAACTGACTGGACTGGTCCTTTAACATGCACTTATAGATTAAGAATTTTTATGAAGAACTTCAAGATGGTCTGAAGTGATTAAAAATGCACATTAGGTTGGATCGAAATTCATTCAAACAAGAGAAAAAAAATCTATATTTACACATTTATGTACAAACGGTTTAGATCGATTCAAGATCGGTATTGGAAGATTTTTCGGAATCTTCAGCTAATTTCATAGGGTTGAAGCCTAGAACAGGATGAATTCTAGGGAGGTGCATATTGGCAGTAGCGAATTTCGACCAAGGTTGGATCTCCGCTAAAAGT
>JAQGBS010000015.1:0-39971 GCA_034698545.1 Acrobeloides obliquus | reverse complement strand
TTATAGTCGTCTGAAAAGGAAAGACTGATAGCGCATGGAAAGAAGACTGGGAGCTCCTAGGTAAAAAGAAAAGACCATCATTTTCTGGCATAATTTGTACAATGAAATGGGAATAACATGTTATTATTGTTAGTAGACTCAATTTTATAGACTCCTTTTTGGTAGCGACAAAGATCAGCCATAATAGTGGAATAATCTAGTTCGAGAGATTAAGTTCGTTAGTACACAAATTTCATATGCCCAAAAAATAGGAATTTATCTTTTAAAATTAAAAAGAATGGGCCAAAAAAGTGAATTTTTGTGATTTTTGGGACCTGGTTCATAAGGATTTTTGTCATAACATAAATTTTTTCACAAAATGATGTTCTACAAAGTTGTTCTTGAGATCACGACGAATAACTTAGTAGAACATCATTTTATATGAAAAAATTTCTGTCATGAAGAAAATCCTTATGAACAAGATACCAAAAAATCACAAAAATCCACTTTTTCGACCCACTCTATATATAGATTTTAAAGGACCAGTCCGAGCGTTATAAGTTGCTTTTTTTGATATTCGGAAAGTTCATAAAAATGGAGCATTTTTTGTTTTTATCGTAAATTCTGAAATCGCTAATGAAGTTGGCGATTTGAAATTTTGTGTATTACAACGAAAACATGTACCTAATAGTTTTTTCTCTGAATCAATAAAATCTATATATTGAGAAGAAAATAATTCAAAATCCTTTAACATTTAGGAAAAAATAAATACAGCATTTTTTATAACTCGTCGAGACGAATAAAATAGCACCAAAATTATACAGTTTGAAAATTATTTTGGGTTATTGAAACGAAAACATTTAAATATTTTAAAAGATTTTCGTTTCAATAACCCAAAATGATTTTCAAACTGTATACCTTTGGTGCCATTTTATTTGTCTCGACGAGTTATAAAAAATGCTGTATTTATTTTTTCCTAAATGTTAAAGGATTTTGAATTATTTTCTTCTCAATATATAGATTTTATTGATTCAGAAAAAAAACTATTAGGTACATGTTTTCGTTGTAATACACAAAATTTCAAATCGCCAACTTCATACGCAATTATCTCGAAAACGACAACGATTCAGAATTTACGGTAAAACAAAAAATGCTCCATTTTTTATGAACTTTTCGAATATCAACAAAAATAACAACTCTTTTCCGCTCGGGCTAGTTCTTTAAGCTCTTTATAAGTATTATATTTGCAATGTCCAAAAATACAAAACTAAAAAATGAAAAAAGATAAATATAGGGTGATCGAGCATATATCTATGAAAGAAAGTCCGAGATCTCAAAAACGAAAAAATCTTCAAAAAAAATTTTTGAACATTTAAAAAAATTTTTATTCTATTTTTTATTTGCCAATTTTTCTGAAAGTTTTCATGAAAAAGGATAGCGTCATCGTGTTCTCCGCATAAAATTACTGCTATATACAAAAAGTTAGCAAATTTGGCGAAAATATTTTTGGCATAAAACTGTAGGTACGCGGTATTGTCCTTTAATTCTGTTTAAAATGGTCTGAGTACTGAAACGAAAACCTGAACGTGAAAACTGAACTTGATCATTAGGGAATTGTTACAAAATTTCAATCGATAGAGCGCATCGAAAAACGGTAGTATCCAAATTTTTATTTAAAAAACGTATTTTTCGTTTACGATAAATTTTATTCAAAGTTTGCTAAAAATGACCGAAATTGGCAGTAAAATATGTAAATTTCGATCACCTTTAGTAAAATTTAATTTGGAGATAATTTTTTAAGTATATCTTGCTAAGAAAAATCGTTTTCGAAGAAATTTTTTTCAGAATGGTAAATAGTACTCATGAATAGGATGAGCACGTTTTTTAAATAAAAATTTAGATACTACCGTTTTTTGATGCGCTTATCGATTGGCGATGGAATTTTTCAACAATTTCTTAATGAATTCAAATTTACATTTTCTTTTAGTACTCAGATCATTTAAAAAATTTAAGGTCAATGCCGCCCTTGCATTGCTGGACCTTGAAAACGCTTCCCTGACCCTATGTTAGCATATTTTCGTCTCAAAATATACACATCTTTGTTGAATCAGGGTCAGGAAAGCGTTTTCAAGATTTGGCAATACGCGCTTTCGATTTCTAATATAGGAAAACCTCTATCTGGAAAATTAAAAAAATCGCTCAAAGATCCCAAAATTGCCTTTTTTGGGGCATCCTATAGTATTATTATAGTAAAGATTGTAAATTATAGCAGAGATTTCGGTATTCCTGGTGGGGACATCCAACCATATCTAACGAACACCAATAAATTCACTACATTGAACACTTCAAAAAGGAATATGAGAAAGTAACGTATACATAAGAAAATGTATTCCCAGTCTTTATTCTAAAAAAGTTTCAATCATATATAAAGTACACAACAATTTTACCATCCGGCTTTGACGATGATGATTGTAACGGTCATTTCCATCATGATGAGTTGTTTTCTTCATATCTTCGAACATTTGACTCACTGTCAATTGAATATCAGACATCATTTCCATCAAATCTTTTGTATACGCTTGCACTTCATTTGACATATTTGAATTTTTATCGAAACGATTTTTAATCTCCGATTCTTTTTGAAGGGAATCCATATGATTTCTTTCTACTTGTTTCTTGCTTTTCTCTCGAAAACAAAATAGTAAACGCAGCCATTTTGGAGGTCTAGATTTGGAACTACTAATATGATCAATTATTAGCTGCAAGGTAGTTGAGATTACGATACCAACAGCACATAATATAATCATTACCAGAATATAAATACCTTAAATATTTAGTTGATACATAAACATAGACCAAAATAGGGATATGAAGCACCTCGGTCTTAAAGCTGAGTACTAAATTTGGTCCCTCATGGCAAAGATTTGCTTCAGGCTCAACAGGAGTTGGATTTTGGGTACCTATGGGACCGATTTTCGAAGGGGTTGATTCCATTGATGTCTTTACCGATTCCACTTACTGATGTGGAACCGGAACCGCAAATTTTTTGGTAATAATGGAACAGCAAAAAATTTAAAACCATAAAATTTATCATTTTTATTAATGAAAAATCGTAATTTTCTGAGCATTTTCATCTTAAAAATGACAGTTTTCAAAAAAATTTTGCGCCTGCGGCGCTGTTTTTTACTTAAACACAAGAATTTTAACAAAATCAATGATTTGAACGAAAAATTTTAGAAGTGGAGCCGGAACCAGAGCTGAAAAAATTTTAGGGGTAAGATCGGAGCCGAAAGATTTTTTCGGATCCATCACTGGTTGATTCCACCTGGGGCTGAGCTCTATCACAAGACCTTATACTTCCAATTGGCTGAGCCGGAAAACCCAAAATATATTTGGTCAAACCTCTCAAATGATGATTTTGTCTTACCTATTATTGACATTTTGTTGCCTTTTGGCATTGCATCGGCCACTATCCCTAGTAGAATCATTAAGGTGAATAATGTTGCTAGTGAAATAGTGATCTATAAATTTTTATTAAACGCAGCAATGGATTGGGCAAATCATATATTGATAAGGACAAGGGCATTGTTTCTATAAAAAATGACTTTCAAGCCTCAAATACGAAGTTAGTCATAGGAAAATGGTTATGAAATAACAAAAAATTGAAGAAAATTTAACAACTTCGTAATTTTTGTTGAATAACTTCGTAGTTTTGCGAAAATTTGTTAATTTTTATCGAAACCAATGAAAAAACTGATTTTCGGGTCACAATTATCAAGTTGGTACCTAATTTTTACCCGTTACGACGAATTTAGGGAGGGTGACATCATCCCATTGGGCAGGCATGCACTGGGTAGGAAGTGGTTCATGGACTCTGAGGACTCCTCCCTTCTCTGTAACTACGCCCCTGGATCAGAGAAGAGGGTATGTCATACTCACACTTTCACCCTGTGTTGTCCCAGGAGCAAAAATTCCAATCGCATGAACGATCATTGATAAAAATACAGGTGCTACTATTACAGTAGTATAATAAATTGATTTGCGCTTTAGTTCAAAGATATATTCAAACTAAAAATTTTTATTTCTCAAAATTGCTCGAAAATACCGCAAATCTGGTCTGCCCTTCTTCGAGAAATCTTCTATAATTTGTAGTGATATTCACGATATCAAATTCGGAATTGCCCTAAAAAATAAAGTTGGTAAATTGCCCTGTAAAGCTTGACACATAAGTAAAAGGTAGCAAAGATTCCATGACGGGCAAGGAGAGACCTTTCCCAACTTATTCCCCTCATCAAACCAAAAATTTAGGGGATTCTCTTCGTCTGCCGCTCGAAGACCGACAGGAAAATTTCTTCAAATTTTCTAATTTTTTGTACTTTTTCGACATGAGGAACTCGAATCTGAAAGAATTTTTTGATTCGAATCGGCTGGAAACGGGGGAGGGGGTAGCGCTTAGAGAAGAGAACTCCTTCTCTCCCTACTGGTATTTTAAAAAATGTAATAAAAGAACTCGTAGGTCTTTAGCTCTTGGAGAAAAAATTTCGACCACCTTTCTTCTCTCATTTGGGCCCCAACGTGAACTTTCTTTTCCACTTTTGAACAAAAACTTGGTTCAAAATTGGACTGGTCCTTTAAAACTCGGTTTCTGGTCTTTACCAAAAAGTAAGATTCATCCCAAGAAGGCGGATCCAACACTATAGCATCCATAACTTCAATTGGTAATAAAGCTGATACTTGACCAATAAAAACATATTGGGTATCGAAGGGAAACTAAAATTAACTCTCTCTTACTATATAACCTGGAAGTTTAATTTACACACCCTAACCATGTCTATGCTGCACACAGTATTCACAAATTGTGGTATATAAACCGTAATATTCCCATTATTGTCAATCTTTAAAGTTTAAATTTAAAAATACAAGGTGTTATTTCTAAAAGTTAACATTCGATTTTTGATCGGTTCTCGGGAACTTAATTTATGAAAAACTTTTATGTAGATTGTTTAGTTTTATCTCTCCTACAACATAAAAACCGCATCAAAAAATCTTATACAGTTCCCGAGAATCGATCAAAATCGGATGTTTACTCTTAGAAATAACACCCTGTAGAAAGTTAAACTTGCCAAGGCATCTACTTCTATCAGTTGAGTAATTTTTATACTAAAATTAATGAAAAAATTGTTTAATATAAAAATAACTAACCCATTATAGATGAATAATTTTGGTTTCCAAAGTAGGGAATATGGAACATAAATCTGGGTTATATTGTTGTAATTTGCCGGGTTCCAAGTAAGTCTTGTATCTTGCCACCTCTATACTCGAAAAACTTTTTTGATTAACTGATTGAATCAGGGAAAATGTATTGAAGCGAAAAGCCAAACATTATAAGATTTTAAAAATACGCCGATTTAGCGGCTGATTTCGCGAGTATGGGGTTTCGGCCATGAGGACACGAAGCAGAAGTCGGAATTCAAATTTGACTTTAGAGGGATCCCTATCATGTATGTTATCAAAAATCGCTTTTTGATATACATGATAGGGTTTCATCTGCTTGTAGGGTGCCCCCTAAAGTCAAATATAAAAATTTACTAAATATTGAGCCATATTAATGCTAGCTGTTTGAGCTTCTGAAACCTAAAAAGTTTCTCAAATTTAACCTTAATTTTTGATCAAAATTTACCAGACTTATAAGCATGCCCACTGTGAGCCGCGCTGTTATTATAACAGCATTTCCACTGGCTTCGGGCGGAAGTATTCTGTTATCATAATTTGTAAAAAGATTATTTACAAGTGTATTTAATGCTAAGATAAATTTATATAGGATGTCCCAAAATAGTGATTTTTTTCATGTTTTTGGAAAAAATTTTTCTACAAATGACCGCTATAGGGGTAATTTGATGTGGAGAATCAATTGTGCGCATTCCCCGAAGTGTGGAAACGCTTTCTTGATCCTGATTCAGGGTAGCGTATTAATGCAAAAATGAAAAAAATATAGGGGTCATTTTTAGAAAAATTTTTGGGTCCAAAATTAAAAAAATCACTAAAATTCTACTTTTTGGGACACCCTGTCAAATGTACATTGTTGCTTAAGCTAAAATACAAAATACCTTGTCCATGAGCATTAAAAACTAGTGCTATTGAAAACAATAAAAACAAAAATATCATATTAAATAGAAAAGATGCGCTTTTATTATTTGGAAAAATTGATTTGGTTTAAAATCGATCGATGTTAAATAAACATATCCATTTTTGGTCGTATTCTAGGCTTTTAGCTGTATATACAATGCAAAAAATTAACCCTGATGTTGTGTAGCAAAATATAAACGATTATTTTCGTTTTTGTAGCCTAAAACAAACACCTCTTTCATAGATAACTTTATAATTTTTCGAGATTGGAAAAATTGTTCCGCCTTTTAATTATGATAGAAATGGAAGCATTTTCAGGGATCAAGAGTTATTGGGAAAAGAGAAATTTCCCGAGTAACTAAAACTTATTTCAACTTCTGCGGTGGAAACTGGGATAGCCAAAATTTGTTTTGCAATTTTGCTAGTCCAGAGAAATTTTTTTCTTTTTCCAAAATTCCAACAAATTATTCATGGCATAAAACTAACTTGTAGGTATTTGCCCACTATGTTAAAAACACCCTGTGAGACATGCTCAGACATGTTCATTTTCAGTTTGTTGTAGCATTTGCTAGCAATATTGCCTGATTCAATTAAAATCGGTTTAGTTTTATTTTTTGAAACGCTTATTTAACAAATTCAAAATAACATGCGCATCATAGTTGCGTATTAACATGGGCCGCGATTTTTTACGGCCCGATCCGGCCCAATTTTTTAGGGCCGTAAAAAACCGCAGCTCTGGCCCATGACACCCTTGCTGGCGGCTGAAATTACGCCACTGCCTCCCCCAGGAGTCAATTTAAAAAAATTAAAATAAATTCTAAAAAATCACAACAATTCACTTTTTTATGAGCCAAACTATATAAGCAAAGTAAAAGTTTAAAAAAAATATTTATTCGAAAAATTTATGATTTTTGTGCATTTGTCGAACAACATTAAATTCAGCCATCTAAAGTTATAACTTTTTGGGACACCCTATAGTTCTTATAACAGAGATTCAGGTCTTCCTGGTGGGGACATCCAACTATATCTAAAGAACACCAATAAATTCACTACATTAAACACTTCAAAAAGGAATATGAGAAAGTAACGTATACATAAGAAAATGTATTCCCAGTCTTCATTCTAAACAAGTTTCAGTAATATATAAAGTACACAACAATTTTACCATCCGACTTTGATGATAATGCTTGTGACGATCATTTCCATCATGATGAGTTGTTTTCTTCATATCTTCGAACATTTGACTCACTGTCAATTGAATATCAGACATCATTTCCACCAAATCTTTTGTATACTCTTGCACTTCATTTGCCATATTTGAATTTTTATCGAAACCATTTTTAACCTCCGATTCTTTTTGAAGAGAATCTACATTATTCTTTTTTATGTGTTTCTTGTTTTTCTCTCGTAAACAAAATAGTAAACGCAGCCATTTTGGAGGTCTAGATTTCGGACTACTAATCTGATCCATTATTAGCCGCAAGGTAGTTGAGATTACGATGCCAAAAGCACATAACATAATCATTGCCAGAATATAAATACCTTAAATATTTGGTTGATACATAGACTAAAATAGGGATACGAATCTCATTCTCAAAAGCTGAATATTGAATTTGGCTCCTCATGGCAGAGATTTACTTTGGGCGCAAATGGGGTTGGATTTTGAACCCCTATGGGGCCGATTTCCGAAGGGGTTGATTCTAGTGATGTATTTACCGGTTCCACTTACTGATATGGAACCGGAACTGCAAATTTTTTGGTAGAAATGGAACAGCAAAAAAATTCAAAAACCAAAATACATCATTTTTATTCATAAAAAATCGTCATTTTCTAAGAATTTTCATCTTAAAAATGACAGTTTTCAAAAAACGTGGGGCTGAACCATATCACAAGACCTTATACTTCCCATTGGTTGAGCCGAAAAATTCAGACTACATTGGGTCAAAGGGTCTCTAAAATGGTGATTTTGTCTTACCTATTATTGACATTTCGTTGCCTTTTGGCATTGCATCGGCCACTATCCCTAGTAGAATCATTAAGGTGAATAATGTTGCTAGTGAAATAGCAATCTATAAATTTTTATTAAACGTAGCAATAGATTGGGCAAATCATATATGGATAGGGGCAAGGGTGTAGCTAGGTCAATTAGGAGAGGGGTGGGTCTACTTTTATTTTTTTTACCGGCTCACATGTATTTTGTACAATTTTGACAAAAATTAAAAGGGAAAATTAGGTAAATTTATCCATTCCTTAGATTTTTTTGGGGATAGTGATCTGTGACGTAGACAGACGTGTCGGCTAGGGGACCTCAAAAAAAGCTGATTTTTTCCAAAAATCATAAGATGGGTCCTTATGTGTAGGAATTTTTTTGCCCACTAGAGGGCACCTGCCTCCTTGCCTACGCCACTGGTTCTTTTTCGGGGAAGTACCCTCCAACCAGGGGCCAGTCATGTGCAAACATGATTTTAAAATTGGGTTACCTGTCGCAAAATCCTGCCTATGCCCCTATCTCCCACCCCTCCCCCTCTCCAGCCGATCCTTCTTTTTACATCACTGGGGGGAGGGAGGAGAGGGTCCATAAACCCTGTAGACTCCCACCCCTGTAACTACGCTCCTGGATCGGGCGAGGGGGGGGGGGAGGGGAGGAATGTCATACTCACACTTTCACTCGGTGTTGTCTCAGGAGCAAAAATTCCAATTGCATGAATGACCATTGATAAAAATACAGGTGCTACTACTACAGTAGTATAATAAATTGATTTGCGCTTTATCTCAAAGATATATTCAAACTAAAAAATTTTATGTCTCGAAATTGCTCGAAAATACCGCAAATCTGACATGCCCTTCTTCGTAAAACCTTCTATAATTTGTAGTGATGTTCACGATATCAAATTCGGAATTACCCTAAAAAATAAAGTTTTTTAATTGCCCTGTAAAGATATGACACATAAGTAAAAAGTAGCAAAGATTCCATGGTGGTCAAGGAAAGACCTCCTCCAACCTATTCCCTCATCAGACCAAAAATTAAAGGGTTCCTCTTAGTTGCCGCTCGAAGATCGACCGGAAAATTTCTTCAAATTGTCTAATTTTGTGTACTCAGGGGTTTTTCGACATGAGGAACTCGAATTCAAAAAAACGCTTCCTTGATTCAAGGAAGGCCTGTGTATTGAAGCAAAAAGTCGAAAAATCGCATTTTTGCGACTACACAGGCCTTCCCTGGATCAGGAAGCGTTTTTTCTCTATGAAACTGTTAAATTCGAATTCCTCGCATGTTTTACCCTTGGAGAGGTAATTAATAAACTTATTGAATCCCTACTAATGGGCTTTTCGCCCTTTTGTCGATTTTCAGCACCCCGGAGCATCTCGTTGCTCCTTTCAGAGAAAAAATTTCTTGAAAAACTTGTTTTTACCAAAAAGTAAGATTCATTTATAGGAGGAGGATCCAACACTATAGCATCCATAACTTCAACTGGTAATAAAGCTGACGTTTGACCAATAAAAGCATACTGGGTATCGAAAGGAAACTAGAATTAGCTATTACTATATAACCTGAAAGTTTAATTTACACACCCTAATCATATCTATGTTGCACACAGTATTCATAAATTGTGGTATATAAACCGTAATATTCCCATTATTGTCAATCTTTAAAGTTTAAATTTAAAAATAGAAGTTAAACTTGCCAATGCATCTACTTCTAGCAAATTAGTAATCTTTATACTAAAATTAATGAAAAAATTGTTTAATATAAAAACAACTAACCCATTATAAATGAATAATTTTGGTTTCCAAAGTAGGGAATATGGAACAAAAATCTGAGTTATATTGTTGTACTGTGCCGGATTCCAAGCAAGTCTTGTATCTTGCCACCTCTATACTCAAAAAACTTTTTTGATTAACTGATTGAATCAAAGAAAATATATTATAGCAAAAAGCCAAACATTATAAAATTCAAAAAATACGCCGTTTTAGCAGATGATTTTGCGTAATATGGGGTTTTTGCCATGGGGAACACAATACCGGCGTTGGAATTCAAAATTGACTTTAGGGAGCATCCGAAAATCGAATTACAGTATTGTCCTTCCCCAGCTCAATGGTAAAAATTTTTGCCCTCTGTTGCTAAATCCTGGAAAGGGTATGCTATCAATCTATGCTAAATATTGGGGCATATAAAAATTTACTAAATATTGAGCCATATTAAAGCTAGCTGTTTGAACTTCTGAAACCTAAACAGTCTCAAATTTAGCATTAATTTTTAATTAAAATTTACCACATCTATAAGCATGCCCACCGTGAGTCGTGCTGTTATTATAACAGCATTTCCGCTGACTTCGGACGGAAGTATTCTGTTATCATAATTTTTAAAAAGATTATTTACAAGAGTGTTTAATCCTAAGATAAAGTTATATAGGATGTCCCAAAAAGTGAAATTTTCGTGATTTTTACATGAATTTTAAACCGGAAAATTTTTTCTAAAAATGATCCCTATATGATAATTTGATGTGGGGAAACGATTGTAACACTCCCGAAGTGTATAAGAATTTCCAAGAAACGAAGTTTCGGAATTTCTTAGGAGTAGGCCTGTGTAGGCAGTTAGCTAGCTTGTTCCTGTTTGCAATTGATTCCAGAATGATTTATTTTGAATTTTAAGACAATTTTTATATGAAAATTTGAAAAGGATAGATTAGAAGTTTACATTTTGGAAAAACATTAAATATCTAGAATAATTAGTCGAGAACGATTAATCATTCGTGCAAATATTATTCAAAAAGAAAGATTATTTTAGAATACATAGATATTTCAAATTTATTTTGGATTTGACAAAGTGTGAAAACGCTTCCTTGATCCTGATTCAGGGTAGCGTATTAATTTGGAAATGAAAAAATTAGGATTTTGATCGGATATCCGACTACTTAGGGTTAACTACATAGCTGAACAAGAGGGGGTACTGTATCCCCCCTCACTTCGTCTTTTTACCGAAAATTTTTAATACCCACTTCGTATTTGAGGTTGGTTTAAGAAATGGCTATTTTAAAAAGTTTCCCACTTCGTACAAAGTGATCCGTACCCCTCCTTGTACAGCTATGGTTTTCTATACGAGAAATCGATTGCGCTTGTTTTTGACACTTGAAAACGCTTCCCTGGTTCTAAAAAGTGGTAAATTGTGACTTATGATAAACTTAAAAACATACAGCTTCACTGATCCTTTTTCAATTGAATACACTCACTACTTCTATGAATCAGGGACAAGGAAGCATTTTCACGTTTCGAAAACACGTGCACTCGATTTCTCGCATAGAAAAACTTTAGGTAGTCGGATATCCGGTCAAAATCCGAATTTTTTCATTTTTGCTTCAACATGCTACCTTGAATCAGGGTCAAGGAAGCGTTTTCACGCTTCGAGAGTGTGCGAATTGATTCTCGCATCACATTACCCATACAAGGGTTATGTTTAGAAAAATTGTCTAATCCAAAATTTATTTTAAAAATCACGAAAATTCTTCTTTTTTGGAACACTCTGTAAAATGTACATTTTTTCTTATGTTAAGATACCTTGTCCATGAGCATTAAAAACTAGTGCTATTGAAAAAAATAAAAACAAAGATATCATATTATAGAAAAGATGCACTTTTATTATTTGAAAAAATTGATCTGATTTAAAATCGATCTATGTTAAATAAGCATATTCGTTTTTGGTTTCATTCCAGGTTTTTAGCTGTATATACAATGTGAAAAATTAACCCTGATGTTGTGTAGCAAAATATAAGCAATTCCTTTCGTTTTTGTAGTCTAAAACAAACATTTCTTTCATAGATAACCCCCTACTAATTAGTTTTTGAGGTTGGAAAAATTGTTCCGCTTTTTAACAGCTTTTAACAAATAGTTGTGACCCAATAGGGAGTTGTATATAAGTGTTGTATGTTATGTAGAAGGGAAATAAGTATAGCAACTATTTATTGGGTACACATGATATAAGACTAACTAACAACAGACCAGGCTCTCTCTCGAGAGCCTTCTTAACAACTGTTAACTACAAAGCATAAACTCCGGTAACATGGTTTCTCAGATTACTGTTTAATGCTTCAGTGATCCTGATTTGGTAAATAATTGGGATTTTGAAGCAAAAATTTTTGCATTTTATCTGAAAATCACTTTTCTAAGGCAATGCTATGATAGAAATTCTAAGATAAATTTTCTAATTTCTTCTTTTTCCGATTTCCCGTTTTCGAAGAAAAAATTTCCCGATTTTGGGAATTTCCCGCCCGATTATGATCCCCTTTCCTTATTCCTTGCTTTCCCTTTCCCGATGAGAATTTCCCGTTCACATAAACCCTAATCACGAGCTTTCTTATTGTTGTATATGCTCCATCACCCTGTTTCACTGTATGAAAAATAACCCTATTGAAAGGATTCCAAACTTTTTCCAATGCTTGCAAAATTTAGCATTGCGAAATTTATGGATTAAGCTACTTTTTTTATATAAATGCTTATGCCTAGTTGATTAAAAAAGATATTTATTAGGTCTACTGATAAATCGAGGTGAATATGTTTATCTTGCTAGGAAAAACCGTTTTCGATGAAATTTTTTCAGGATATGGGGTCATTCACAAATTACGTTTCCCAGAAGGGGGAGGGGTCCGGTCAAATCTAACGGGGGGGGGGGTCAACTGAAACCTAACGTAATTTTTTCCCCAAATTTTTTCAAAAATTAATGGTCCCCCATTATGATTTTTCACCAAAAAATGATCAAAATTTCCTTTTTTTACCAAAAAGGTCCAAAATTTTCCATTTTTTCTACAAAAATTGTAATTATCTGAGCATTTTTAGCTTAAAAACAAGCGTTTATCAAAAAATTTTTTGCCTGCGGTGCTGGATTTTACTTTGACTAAAGTTTTTCACCAAAATTGTCCATTTTCTTCCATTTTTCAACAAAAAAGCCCCAAATTTGACATTTTTTAAACCAAAAGTTCTTCATTTTCTGAGCATTTTCAGCATATAAACAAGCATTTTTCAACAACAAAATTCGCCTGCGGCGCTGGTCTTTGCATTGACTCAAGGATTCAACAACATTTTTGTCGAAAATCGAAAATTTTTTAGCGTTTTTCGCTTAACAATGATTATTTTTCAACAACAGAAATTTTCGCGCCTATTGGCGATAAAAACAAGGGATTAAACTTATTTTTGAAATTTTTTTAAAAACTCGAAAAAATTGCCTTGGTCCCCCCTTATGTTTTTGCTCCAATTTTTGAAAAATTTTCGAAAAAACATAAGGGGGAACCAAGGTTAAAAATTGTTATTTTTTATAAAAAAATTTACGTTTGCTTATAAAGGGGGGGAGGGGGTCCGAAAATCGAGATTTTTGCAAACGTAATTTGTGAATGACCCCTATGGTAAAAGTACTCAGATAAGATGGTTAAAATGGACCGCAATCCCCGTAAATACTTTACTTCCCTCTCCAGGACTTAATCTTCAAAATCGAATTTTTTGCAAGAATCCGATTTTTTACCAAAAAGTTCGATTTTTGCAGGGTTGAGTCCGTAGAGGGAAGTAAAGTGTTTATGGGGTTTTTCTGTGCAGGGAATCGATTCCCGGTGTTATTTTTCGGAAAAAAGTTCAGAAAAGCGGTGTTTTAGTGAAAAAATCGATTTTGGGGTGTAGAGGGGCTAGAGAAGCAGGAAAATTTTGTTGGTCCAATTCCACTGGGAATCGCATGTGGAAAAGCTCCCGTTATACGTGTAAATAAGTGAATCTGGGCTGAATTGGGGGAAATATGGCGATTTTTTCATTTTCAGAATGTCCTGAGTTGAAAAAAGTTGACTATTTACACGAAACCTACACTTTTCAAAGAGTTAACTCAGCCATTCTATTCATGAGTACTTTTTACTATATCCTGAATAAAACTTCATCGAAAACGATTGTTCCTAACAAGATAAACCCATGCGTTTTGATTTTCCGGTAGATAATTATTTCTATACTTGAACAGAAATAAGTACAATTTTGGGTACAAAGGAGGTATTATTATAGTTGATTGTAAATTATAATAGAGATTTAGGTATTCCTGGTGAGGAGATCCACCCATATCTAAAGAATACCAATAAATTCACTACATTGAACACTTCAAAAAGGAATATGAGAAAGTAACGTATACGTAAGAAAATGTATTCCCAGTCTTCATTCTAAATAAGTTCCAATCATATATAAAGTATACAAAAATTTTACCATCCGAATTTGACGATGATGGTTGTGACGGCCATTTCCATTATGATGAGTTGTTTTTTTCATATCTTCGAACATTTGACTCATTGTCAATTGAATATCAGATATCATTTCCATCAAATCTTTTGTATGCACTTGCACTTCATTTGCCATATTTGAATTTTTATCGAAACCATTTTTAACAACCGATCCATTTTGAAGAGAATCTATATGATTATTTTCTTCTTGTTTCTTGTTTTTCTCTCGTAAACAAAATAGTAAACGCAGCCATTTTGGAGGTCTAGATTTGGAACTACTAAGATGACCCATTATTAGCCGCAAGGTAGTTGAGATTACGATGCCAACAGCACATAATATAATCATTACCAGAATATAAATACCTTAAATATTTGATTGATACATAGACCCAAATAGGGATATCAAGCACCTCGGTCTCAAAAGCTGAGTACTTGGCTCCTCATGAAAGAGATTTGCTAGGGCGAAACAGAGGTCAGATTTTGTGCCCCTATGGGGCCAATTTCCGAATGGGTTAATTCCAGTGATTTCTTTACCCGTTCCGGTTCCGCTTACTGATGTGGAACCGGAACCGCAAAATTTTTTGGGTGAGACCGGAACCTCAATAAAAAAATTTAAAATTCATAAAATTCATCATTTTTTCGCCAAAAATTGACTTTTTTAGAACATTTTCATTTTAAAAATGACAGTTTTCAAAAAAATTTTGAGACTGTGGCGCTGTTTTTTTACTTAAACACAAGAATTTTAACAAAACCAATACTTTAAATGGAAAAATTTTAGAAGTGGAACCGGGAAAAATTTTGGGGTAGGACTGGAACCGAACGAATTTTTCGGATTAGGCCATCACTGGCTGATTCCATGTGTGGATGAGCTATATCAGAGATCTTATACTTCCTATTGGCTGAGCCGAAGGACCCAGAATATATTTGGTCGAAGGGCTCTAAACCGGTGATTTTGTCTTACCTATTATTGACATTTCGTTGCCTTTTGGCATTGCATCGGCCACTATCCCTAGTAGAATCATTAAAGTGAATAATGTTGCTAGTGAAATAGCAATCTATAAATTTTTATTAAACGTAGCAATAGATTGGGCAAATCATTTATGGATAGGGGCAAGGGCGTAGATAGATCCATTTGGGGAGGGGGGTCCACTTTTAAATTTTACCGACTCACATGTATTTTTTACAATTTTGGCAAAAAAATAAAGGAACATTAGGTAAATTTATTCATTCTTTGGATTTTTTGGGGATATTGGCCAGTGGCGATGGCAGATGGATCGGCTAGGAATGAGCACTGCCCCAAAAAATGTTGATTTTTCCCAAAAATCACAAGATGGAGCCTTATGTGTAGGGATTTTTTTGTCCACTAGAGGGCATCTGCCTCCTTGCCTACGCCACAGGAGTGAGCTTTTTCGGGGAAATACTCTTCCACTAGGGGCGTAGACAGAGGGGGAGCTGCCCCCTTTTGCGGTGAAGCCATGACAAAACAGTATAAAAATAATGCTCTCTCATCATGTTTTTATATATTTTTCAGACTTTAAAAATTGGGCCTCCTGTCGAAAAATCCTGTCTACTCTCCTAGCTCCCACCTACCCCCTCCTAGCCGATCCTTATTCTTACATCACTGGGTGGAGAGGGGGCCCATGGACCTTGTGGACTCCCCCCCCCCGTATCTACACTCTTGGATCGGAGGGGGGGGGGTACGTTATACTCACACTTTCACCCGGTGTTGTCCCTGGAGCAAAAATTCCAATCGCATGAATGACCATTGATAAAAATATAGGTGCTACTATTACAGTAGTATAATAAATTGATTTGCGCTTTAGCTCAAAGATATATTCAAACTAAAAAATTTTATTTCTCGATATTGCTCGAAAATACCGCAAATCTGGTATGCCCTTCTTCAAGAAACCTTCTATAATTTGTAGTGATGTTCACGATATCAAATTCGGAATTGCCCTATAAAATAAAGTTGGATAATTTCCCTATAAAGCTATAACACATAAGCAAAAGGTAGCAAAGACTTTAGTAGGGCAAAGAAGAGCACTCTTCCAACTTATTCCCTCATCAAACGAAAAATTAAAAGGATCCTCCTAGTCTGCCGCCCAAAGACCGGAAAATTTCTTCAAATTGTCTAATTTTGTGTACTCAGGGGTTTTTCGACATGAGAAACTCGAATCTGAAAAAATTTTTGATTTTAACCGTAGGAAAGGATAGAATCGGCTGGGAGCGGGGGTAGCGCTTGGAGGAGAGATATCCTTCTCTCCTGAAGCAAAATTTTGGTTAGTAAACTTTTCCGATCTCTTATCAAAAGTCAGATGGGTATAGGGATTCTATATGGTTATCAAAGTAGTAAAAAAATTACTCATAATAGTGAAGAAAATAGGCACCAGAAAACTTTCCCATATTTTCACCAAAAATAACCAAATTTTCCCATTTTTTCAACAAAAATGGCCAAAAGTTTCCTTTTTTTCACTAAAAATAACCAAATTTTCCTATTTTTGCACTAAAAATGACCAAAAAATTCCATTTATATATTTTTTAAATAGTTTTTCCAAATATGAAATACCTAATTAGTGAACAATTTCACTAATTAGTGAAATTATGGAACCTCTACAAATGGGGTTTTCGCCCTTTTGTCAGTTTTCAGGCACGGCCATCCCAGAGCCTCTCGTTTGCTCTTTTTTTAGAGAAACAATTCTTTAAAACTCAGTCTCTGTCTTTACCAAAAAGTAAGATTCATCTAAAGAAGGTGGCTTCAATACTATAGCATCCATAACTTCAACTGGTAATAAAGCTGACGTTTGGCCAATAAAAACATATTGGGTATCAAAGGGAAACTATAATTAACTCTTATTATATAACCTAAAAGTTTAATTTACACACCCTAATCATGTCTATGCTGCACACAGTATTCACAAATTGTGGTATATAAACCGTAATATTTCCATTATTGTCAATCTTTAAAGTTTAAAAATTTAAAATAAAAAGTTAAACTTGCCCAGGCATCTACATCTAGCAATTTTCTAATTTTTATACTAAAATATGTATGAAAATTAATTGTTTAATATAAATACAACTAACCTGTTATAAATGAATAATTTTGGTTCCCAAAGTAGAGAATATGGAACAAAAATCTGGGTTATATTGTTGTAATCTGCCGGATTCCAAACAAGTCTTGTATCTTGCCACCTCTATACTTGAAAAACTTTTTCGATTAACTGATTGAATCAGGGAAAATGTATTGAAGCGAAAAGCCAGACATTATAACATTCAAAAAATAAGCATTTTTATCGGTTGATTTCGCGTAGCATGGGGGTTTTGACCATTGAACACGATGCCGGCGTCGGAATTCAAATTTGACTTTAAGGGGCACTTTACATGAAGGGAAAACCCTTCATGATTGTCCCCATGGAAAATTTGAATTACAGTATTGCTCCCTCTCAAACTGAACCAATGGTAAAAATTTTTGTCCCTCCGTTGCTAAATCTTAGAAAGTTCCTGATATCAATCTATGTTAAATATTGGGGCATATAAAAATTTACTAAATATTGAGCCATATTAAAGCTAGCTGTTTGAGCTTCTGAAACCTAAACAGTTCCTCAAATTTAGCCTTAATTTTTAATCAAAATTTACCAGATCTATAAGCATGCCCACCGTGAGTCGCGCTGTTATTATGATAGCATTTCCATTGGCTTCGGGTGGAAGTATTCTGTTATCATAATTTGTAAAAAGATTATTTACAAGATGGTTTAATGCTAAGATAAAGTTATATAGGGTGTTCGAAAAAAGTGAAAATTTCATGAATTTTTTTAATTTAAAAAAAAATGACATGCATTGAGGTAATTTTGATTCAAATTGAAAAAGTTCAATTGAATACACCCATCCTTGAATCAGGGGCAAGGAAGCGTTTTCACGCTTCGGAGTGCGCAAAATAGATTCACTGCATCAAATTACTCCTATACGAGTCATTTCTAAAAAAAATTTCGGGTCCAAAATTCATTAAAAAATCTCTAAATTTCCACTTTTTTTGGAACACTCTGTAAAATGTACATTTTTTCTTATGTTAAAATACCTTGTCCATGAGCATTAAAAACTAGTGCTATTGAACAAAATAAAAGCAAAGATATCATATTAAATAGAAAGATGCACTTTTATTATTTGAAAAATTAATTTGGTTTAAAATCCATCGATGTTAAATAGACATATTCGTTTTTGATTGTATTCCAAGTTTTTTGCAAATACAATGAAAAGAATTAATCCTGATCTGTGTAGAAAACTATAAAGGATTACTTTTTTTGTAGTCTAAAACAAACATTTCTTATAATATAGATAACCTTCTACTTGTGACTTTTTGAGGTGGGAAAAATTGTTCCGCCTTTTTACATCTTTTAACAAATGCTTTCTCATATTACTGTTTACATTTCAGTGTAAAGTATAGGGTGGCGCATAAAAAAGTGGATTTTTGTGATTTTTAAGGATCCGGAAATTTATTTTTCTAAAAATGACTTCTGGAAGTGTAATTTTATGTAAAGAATCGATTGTGCGCATTTCGAACCCTGAAAATGCTTCAGTGACCCTGGTTCAGTGAAAATGATGGGTGTATTCAAGCGAAAATGAACTAAAGGTCGAATTTTCGTGGGAAAACCAGCTGTCTAGGGATTTTTTTGAAATTTGGAAGCAAAAATGAACATTTTTTGCATTTTTTATCTGGAAATCATTTTTCTAAGGCAATATTATGATAGAAATTGGAAGCATTTTCAGGGGTCGAGAATGCCCTCAATCTATCTCCCCATAAAATTACCCCCTAGGCAATTAGGTAATTGAGTGGGGGAGGACTTTTTCAAAAATTTAAAAAAAAAAATCGAAAATTTCCAAGTGCTCCCCCATCTGGTGGCTGAAATTACGCCATTGCCTCCCCCAGGAGTCATTGTTAAAAAAAAATTCAAATAAATTTCAAAAAATTGCAACAACCCACTATATAATCACAGTAAAAGTTTTTAAAATAAATTCTAATTGGAACCTCCCCCAACATCCACGTAGCGAGGGGGGGGGGAGCAATCCAGACAATTGCCCCCCCCCATAGCCAAAAAATGACCTTCAGTCCGAAGGTTGGAAAATTGTCAATTAAAAATGCGTTTTTTTCGAAATTGTCCCCCCATAGCCGATTTCCCATTACTTGCCTGCCCCACCCCAAATATTTATTCTAAAAATTTATGATTTTATGTGCATTTTTCGACCAACACATTAAATCCAGCCATCTAAAGTTGAAGAGCTATAATGATAACAAAATTGTCTTTATAAATTTTAAACGAGTTTATTTACTGAAGCGAAAAGTCTGATTACAGTTTTTCCTTATATAAAAGTTTTTCCTTATATAAATAAATTTGAAAATTGATTGCTGTGCTTTAAAATTTAGTAGTCAAATTTTAGTTTTAAACTTATCAAGCTACACATTTCTTAATGTTAAGTATAATATTTGGTTCCTGATAAATGGTTTATTTTTGTTATTTGGCCCCTATTTCATGTTAACAGAGTTGAACACTTGACCAACAGTTGTTACACATTCATTTTTTAAACTAAAGTAAAAAATACCTATTAAATAGAGAAGTTGACGGCTTAAAGCATCAAAACTTTTCAAACTGCACATATCACTTGACTTCAAACTTTTGTCCTTTCAGAAATTTTTGATCTCTCTATCAGGAAGTTTGGTCCTTCCATCAGGAAGTTCTTTCTAGATTTGCAATAATTGTTTTAATAATCCTTCTATAGTAAAGCGGATACGGATTTTGTTCTGATTCTCACGTAAGAAATTGAGGCAGTTGATCGATACTGAACACCTGATAAATCCAATCATGGTGGATAGTTATGGTAACTGAATAGAGTTACCATTGACAATTCCCATTTAACAACCCAACTTTTTTCGTCTTTCAAAACATATTGGGTCGTTCGGAATATAATTGCAACGAAACGAAAATCTCTTACTTGTATCTGAAAATCAATCTCTCTGTGGTAATTTTATACGGGGAATTGATTTCACGCTTTTTCGAAAATGAATAATTTTGCCCGACTCTGATTTAGGCAATTTTTGCTTTAATACACCCGTTTCTTCCCTGATTCAGGAACAAGGATCTATGTTTGCTTTAATAGCAAAGTTATTCAGCATAAAATTCTTTGTCGATTCATGCTATTTTTTTACGATTATTCTACAAAAATTTCAAAAAAGTTTGATTATTACAACGAAAACATATACACGAACTCATATTTCAAATGCATTTATCTCGATGGGGGAAAACGATTCAGATGATGCCGTAAAAACAAAAAATGCTCAATTTTTCATGATCTTTCCGAACATATCATTTTTTCATGATTGTAATTAAGTGGCCCAATCAGTTACAATAAATTTCACAATTAAATATTAGAATCCCTATAAAGATGTTATATTTTAGAAAGTATTGAACAATGCGCCCAAGGGATTTAGTTTCTTTGATTTTATCATTTATTATTGTCATAAACTTTGAGACATTCAATATCGATGCTTTGCCTACGAATACTGGTATAACAACAAGTAATTTTTTCGCACACAAGTTTTCATAGAATCAATGGAGTAGCCAGACCTCTTGGAACGGGGTCCAGGTTACAGTAGTTGATTTTGGAAAATTTGACTTTTTTTTTAAATTTCAGAGACGCTACTATATTTTGTGTTTTATTCTTGTTGTAAAAATGTGACTTTTTGGGAGAAAAATATCTTTTTTGCAAAAGAAAAAACCATATTTTTTGGCAAAAATAAGCATTTTTTACGATTTTTTGTAAAAAATGTTATTTTTATTGAAAAATGGACATGTTTTCAGAAATTTTAAAATTGAAAAAACTTAGTCCTCAAGGGGAAAATTGTCAATTTTTTCAGGATCAGATATATCCCATCCTCACTTTGGATAAGACACTGCATAGAAATTGACCTATTATTTTCATAGTTTAATATTCTAGCTAGCCTTATTTAGAGGAAAGTCTTCTATCATGTTTTATGAGATGTTCGGATTTAACGCCAGAAGAACCCATTCGTGAGAAACGACAAGTTCAAAGAGTTGTTAACCAAATAATTTCTGAGTGGAAGCTGACGCAGACTAAATCAATCCTTATTGCGCAAGATTGCAAGGCTCAAGAGTTGGAGTAAGTAATTAATTTCACAACCTTGGTTTAAGCTATTTTTAGCGAAAAGACCTTAAAATGTTATATAAACGATTGCCAACAAGGTCACAAAGATAACAAACTTTTCCAAAAAGTTATTGATTCTTTCCAAGCTGCACAAAATGTTAGTACAGAAATATGTTCAGATAAGAATTGTAAGTGATTTAAAAAATGAAAGCATAGATTTCTATTAAGTACATTCAAAATTGTTTGATCAATCTAAAAAAAAATGTAGAAAAAGAGATTTATTGTCGACCTTCGATAAGAGGCTACTCTCGAAGTATCATCCGGTCGCCAGATTGATTTGTTATCTAGAGTCCACTTTACCGGAATTTTTTATATGTCATTTATTGAATTTTTGGCACTAGGTCATTCCTTACCCTTATCGTTACGGACGATCCTTACCGGTCATCCCTTACCGGACATTCATTACCCGGCCATTCTACATTTTTTCACAAAATGTGATGTTCTACAAAGTTGTTTGTCTTACCCTCAATAGCAACTTTGTAGAACATCACTTTTCATTTCTGCGATGGAGAAACTGACTACAGGTAAGGAATTATCGATAAGGAATGACCGCGTAAAGAAAGACCGGTAAAGATCGACCGTAAGGATAAGGGATGACCTAGTACCGAATTTTTAGCCAAACAAGCCCAAACAAAACTACGCTGCCTTGGCAACTCAAAATCTGCAATTTATGACGTCATTTCTGGATTAAAATGTAATACGGAAGTTGAAAATTTCAGAAACGATGGAGTTTCAATGCAAGCCTATAATAAAATCAGCGTTTCTGGACAAAACTTGTGCGAGTATGTGCAATTATCTCAACGCGATTCAGAAGTAAATTCTGAATCGCTGTCGAGATAATCGCGTTTAAAGTTGGCGATTTTTTGGAATTTGTTTTAAATTTGAATTTGCCGCCAAGACCCTGAATCAGGGTCTCTGCAGCAAGTTTGAATTTTGGCGGCAAATTCAAATTTAAAACAAATTCCAAAAAATCACCAACTTCAAACGCGATTATCTCGACAACAATTCAGAATTTGCTTAGTTTGCACAGAGACATTTGTGCAAGCTATTTGAGCCAACCCTGTAAATTCTATTTTTATAGACTTATTTTCTGCCCCGCCGAGGCTGCTAAAGATTCTGTTGAGGATAGTTGCAAAGATTTTGTTTACGATATACTGAGAAAAGTAGGTGACTTATTCTACTATAGTTTTGCACTTGGTTTTGAAGAAGCAAAGAATCTTAGGAGGTTTATGTATGATAATTCGACCAGAGGAACACATACCGGAGAGAAGTAAGATATAAAAAATTATGCCGCGTACACGTGTGCAAAACACTTCTTTCTACAAAAATATAGAAAAATTATTTAGAAAACTCATTTTGGCCTAAGGAAATATTGCGATTGGGTGAGGGGGCTTCATCTTCCCCTTGCCAATGTGCAGGTACTATCGTCTCTCAGCCCAGTGGCGTAGGGAGAAGAGTCGATTAAAGGGAGACTTTTACTCAAAAATTTTTTTAAAAGTGAAAAAATGAATTTTTTTAAAGGAAAAGTTTATTAAAAAAAAGCTCTAAAAGTATATTTTTGAAAAAAAATTAAAAAATCATAATAACCCTTATGTAATTTTTGTCAGGCATTCGAAAAATAAGGAAATTATGTTTTTTTGGCCTTCGACCCGTTAGGGTGAGGGGTAAACTCAGGGTACACCCCTTCGCTATTGACCCAACTCTCCATAAACATCGGAAAAGGTAAGAGGAAAGTGTGTGTACTTGTGAGCCTATTTCATTAGTTTAATTTAGATGTGCCGATCTTGCTTCAAATTAAAATCTTTGAATTGTGCGAAAATCTTTTGTATAGCTATTATATATTTTTGTAATAAATAATGTTTGTGTTAATTGCACCAAAGTTACATTCACTTTATAAAAAGATCTCGAGGCGTCGTCTTCTTCTTCGATTGTGTTCAGCTCAACACATAGCCACGGATGGTAGGGGGGAGTTTACAGGACACAACTACTCTTTTAGCTCTATCTCCAGCACAATGGTGTACAAACTACGATATTTTTATTCCTCTTATACTGTTTCAAAAAATAAATATTTGGTTGTTAAATGGCTCATTTTGTTATTTAGCCTCAACGTCAAGATTTAATAGGTGGTGACATAAGTTCTGATCATTTTAAGAAATAGAATTTCGAATTTTCAATTCTCTAAATAATTTTTGATAATCTACAAAGTTGTTCCCCATCCCATTTCGCTTTGAAAGGACACCTCGCTGATAATTTTTGAATGTGAAGAAAAAAGTTATGGCCTTGGATCATTTTTAAAAAAGATCAAAGTTTATGTCGCCACCTAATAAATAGGTCTGAACACTTGACCAACAGCTGTTGCACATCCGTTTTTAACTTAACTTCGAAACGAATATTAAAAAAAGAAAAATCAGTGGTTTAAAACATCAACATCAATTTTTAAGCTGCACGTATCAATTGTCTTCAATTCTTCCGTCTTGCTTTGCAAAAATTGTTATAACTTTTTATTGAAAATTTGTCGTTAAAGCAAAAAGGAATGAGAAAAGAATGTTAATCAAACCTTACTTTTTTTCATCTTTCAAATCTTATTTGCCTATTCAACATTAGAATTTTTATAAAAATTGTCAGATTTTAGGAAGCAATAAATTATGCGCCCAGGGTTTTTAATTTATTTGATTTTACCATTTATTTTTGCCATAAACTTTGAAACATTATATATTGATGCATCCCCTATGAATACAGGCACAGCACTAGGTAATTTTTTTCACATAAAAGTTTTTGGCCGGAAAAAGTTGGCTCCCATAATTTTCATAAGGTTTTTCTTCATAGCAAAAATGTTTTTCACACAACTTAATGTTCTACAAGGTTGTTAGTCGTGATCTAAGGAACAACATTTTAGAAACTCACTTTTTGTGTAAAATTTTCATTCATGAAGAAAATTCTATAAAAATTAATGGGGCCAATTTTTTTCCGCAGACCTCAGACATAGGATGAGTGGTTACAGGGTGTGCGAAAATTATCCGACCTCCTATTGTTCAATACTTTTCATCATAACTTTTGTTAGGAACATCTATGCATCGAGATCTTGATATCTTTTTAAAGCTCACGTTTGTAGCTTTAAAATGACACCAACATCTCGGCGTATGATTGTCCCTATCAAAAGTTATGACGAAAAAATTATCTAGATATATCTTACTATAGGGAGTCGGATAATTTCCGCACACCTTGTATTAATTTTAATAGTTTAACAATTTAGCTAGCTGGACATGGATGTTACCTTTAAGCCCTGCAGCACAACAATATCATAGTTCACAACAAACGCATTTACGAGCAATTAGATCCGCGCGTGCTAAACAAATCTATAGAGTGTCAACAAAGTACAACTAACTTTTTATCCCATTTTTCCTTACATCGAATACTGAATTTTAGTCGCAAAACAGAAGAAAAAACAGAAGACCTTCTTGCATGTTTTATGAGATGTTCTACCATAAAGCCAGAACGCTCTCGTGAGAAACGTGAAGTTCAAGGAGTTGTTAACCAAATAGTTTCCGGGTGGAAGCTGATGCAGACCAGATCGATCCTTATTGTGCAAGATTTTTGTAACGCTCAAGAATCGAAGTAGGAATTAATTTGAGCAATGTTGCTTTAGTTATTTTTCAGCGAAAAGGCCGTAAAATGCCTTATAAATGATTGCCAAAAAGGTCACAAAGATAATAAACTTGTCCAAAAAGTTATTGATTCTATGCAAGCTTTACAAAATGTTACCAGTGAAATATGTCCAAATAAGGATTGTAAGTGATTTATAGGGAATTACTCTACCAATATAGAAAAGGTTCTTTCCCGAAGGAGCAAATTCATTTTGAATCTGGAGAGTTCAACTTTTAATTCGATAAAAATCAAAATTCGATCTCCGGAAATCAACCGTCCTCATTCAAGATGGCTTTTGCATCACTTTTTTGCCATTATGCTTGACAGGTTTTTTTCTATTGGCGGTAAATGTCCTATAGATTTCCTGGAGTCGATTTTTTTCCTGCCTCACTCTTTTCCTATCATTATCAGGAGGAATGAGGGGTGCGCAGCCCACAACAGGAGTTACTCCCAAATTACTGGGACTTTTGCGCATGCCCAGCGCCAGGGGATTCCACATGCTCAAACTTCGGAAACCGAACTTAGACGCTCCAGGATCAACGTTGCTTAACTTGCAAGATCGGACAACCGGCGGTGTACCGAGAGAACTATGCTTCTGGAAAGGGAAAATAACAGAATGTTCTTGACTTTTATCGAATTTTTAGCCAAAAAACTACGCTGCCTTGTCAACTCAAAATCTGCAATTTCCGATATTACTTCAGGATTAAAATGCAACGAAGCAGCTGAAAATTTCAGGAACGAAGGTGTTTCGAGGAAATCCAATAAAATGGTCATTTCTGGACAAAGCTTGTGCGAGTATGTACCAAAAGTTTTTTAATAAATTATATTTTTTTAAGGCTTTTTTACTGTCCCGCCGAGGCTGCTAAAGATTATAGTGAGAATAGTTGCAAAGCTTTTGTCTATGATGTAGTGAGCAAAATTGGTGACTTGAACTACTACAGTTTTGCATTTGGCTTTGAAGAAGCAAAGAATGTTTTAAGGTCCATGATTAATGGTACGACAGGAGGAACCCATACCGGAGAGAAGTAAGATATAAAAATTATGGCTTGTACAGGGTGGGTTAAATGAATCCGCGCACCATCGAATATCAAAAAATTTTTTGAGTATTAAAAATTACGATTTTTGAGGTTTTTCTCTAGTACAACATTTTCAGTATTTTTGTGCTAAAAAATCGAATTTAAAAGTTTTTCAAATTTTTTCTAAAAAAATCCCGTGATTAGGCGTTCGATTGAGCCATCGAGCCATGGAAACAGATTTAAACTCGATTTTTGGTCAATTTTTGAAATGTGGGAGCAATTAAAAAAACAACCTGTATAAAAAATAAACGATTATTTTTTAAGCCAAGGCTCCTATTCCTGCTAGATCATTCATTTATTTTAGATGTACAGATCTTGTTTCAAATTAACATCTCTGAATTGTACAGAAATCTTTTTTTTAAGAAAGGGTGACATTTATGGACTAATCCAAGAAAATTTTTTTGCCAAAACAGCCTATATTGGAGTAAAATTATGCGAAAAATCGATTGCGCAAATTTCCGAAGCGTGAAAATGCTTCCTTGACCCTTTTTTGAGCTATGGGGTCATAAAGTTGCAAAATTTTTTGATTTTTACTTTGTGCAAAAAAATTTGTCTCTAAACGTGACTCGAACCCGCGACTTCGTGACCACCAAGCCGCTGATTTGCCACTGCACCACTGAGGGTTGTTGATGGAGAAACGTCTTTTCAAACCAAGTACTAGTATAAAAAAGATCGAAGAAATCTATATTTTCCCTGAACCAGGGTCAAGGAAGCATTTTCTCGCTTCGGGAATGCAATTTTTCGCATGATTTTACCCCTATATAGACTGTTTTGGCAAAAAATTTTTCATGGATAGTCCATAAATGTCACCCCCTTTAATATTATAACTTTTGTTGGAAGTAAATAAAGTTTGTGTAGGAAATAAATAAAGCATCAAAGTCCAAATTCCGAATTATTTTAAGTATTAATAAAAGATTGATCTCGATCTTACCAAAAGTAACAACGAACATTGTACACAATCATTGATCATTATATGTTCCCACTCCTGTTTTATACAATGTAGTTGTAAACAATATATGTGTAGAAGTTAAAAATAAACTTATGAACAAAAATTCTTCAGCAGAAAATAAAAAAATTCATTTAGGACCTTTTTATGTTTATTCTGCCACAATTTTTAGACCCCAAAAATTTGATCAAAAATTAAAAAACTAAAAAATGGACTACCCCTCAACAAAAGTCAAACAAAATCATAAACCCCATTCACAAAAATCATTTCATTTCGTTTGTAAAACATAAATTTAAACTCGAATTGACTCCACTAATCCCGTGTTTCATATGATTTCGATCCACCACGCAAAAATTCAAATAAAAATTTCATTCATTCAAAGTTTTATTATCTTTTTTATTATTATCCTATGTTTTTATTTCCTATACAAATCAACCTAAAGAATATCAATTATGTTAAGTTCTAATGGATGGATAATCATTGGGATAAGTATAGCAGCAGCCGTTATATCTCTTATACTATTTATAGCCATTTTTATATTTTACATTCTTAAGCGAAAGAAAATGCTTAAACATACAAGTTTTAGTCGAGTAAGTTGCTGAATCAACACACATAAGGAACCCTCAAGACATGATAAAATTCAGATGACTTATTTTTCTTCGGAAATGACAAGAATATGTTAAAAATGTATAAAAAGGCTATATATAGTGATCAGAATATTTCGAAACAGTTACAAAAAAGTCTATAGATTATGGATAAGACTTGAAGAAGATTGTTCATAATCTTCTGTAGTGTAATGGTTTTACTCACGATACATAATGTGCTGGGTTCGAGTCCCTTTGCTGTATTAATTTTTTTGTATTTTGCCTCTTTTTTGCACATTGCTTAATTTGTGTTGGAAAACTTTGGTGCACTAGATATAGCCTTTTTACACTATTTCTAACATATTAGTGCCATTTCTGAAGAAAATAAGTCATCTGAATATCAAGTCTTAAGGGTTCCTTGTTAGTGCTTGGGAACGTGCCTTTAGGACTGACCTTGTGATTCATGCACATCTCTAGTTTGATAAAATTCAATTTTCCCTCGAATAAATTTTTATGAGTATTTCAGGGCTACGAATGGGAAAAAAATAAAAATCTTCTTATATAAAATGTGTAATGTGTGTCTGTGTGTGTATGATCCGAACTAACTTTTGAAGATGAGATCCAAACCCTTTTATCAATATACTATTGTGAAGAGGATGAAATTCTAAGAATTCTGACACCAAAATCGAGGGAAGTACTCCACTGGAAAAATGAGAAAATCGATTTTTAATTTTCACGTTATAAACGTATCATACCAAATAGTATATCTGGGACGGGCTAATACGTGTTACTCAGACTAATTCGTTTTATGCAAATTTCAAGAGTACTATATATAAAGACGCGGATGAACCGCTCGGAGTGCCGCTTATGACGCTCGGAAGCGAGGCCGAAGGAAGAGTGCTGCAGGCGCTCACTCGGAACTTGAGTCCGAAGGCGCTCTGTCTCCAGTCTATCAGAGAAAACAAAACAAAAAATCAGATTCTCGATCCAAGAAAAATCCAAAAATCAGATTTTGGTCCATAAATGATACAAAAAATACATTAGATTATACTGTCCAAAATCAGAACATTTATGATAAATCAGATTCATTCAGAGCCCTGGAGTATTCCATTCAAACCTAGAGGACTACCGCCATTTATCCTCTCTATAGCATAAATATTATCCATTTTGGAGCATAAAATTTTGCTCTTACTTTTTTGTGCCGCACCCAAAATTTATCCTTCTTTATTTAGGAATCTAGTTTGTCATCTATAAGTGTTCCAAATGCGTTTTCATCGAATTTAACTATAAAATCAGATAATACAAATGTTTTGAAATTATAATTTTATGAAAATAAATTGTTAGATGGCTTTTTTCTTTATCGATATTTTTTATAATTATACTCTAGCATACAGGTGGAAAAAATCATACATAATACATTTTTCATTTCGAATGAAGTGACTTAGGCACAATATTCATGTGCGTTACTAAGCAAAATTTTGTGTTTTATGTGTCTCAAATAAGAGAGACAGTTTCAAGAAATTTTGTGTTTGTGTTTTAAGGACACAAAAAGAAGATAAAACACATTTTTATTCACGTTTTCAAGTATTTATCTTTTACAAGTTAGTAGGCTTATAAACCTCTATTTATTCTGCAGAATAGATTTATTTTATTCTATGCTAAAAATGAACCGTGTGGAAGCATCTTTTAAACAACATGAAATTGTGCCCCAACTTATACCAGTTGCGCCAAAAGAATCCCTTCGAGTGATCTATGAGAAATCTAATGAAGTATTTTTTTGATTAATTTTTTTCAAAAATCTGACGATATCTTTTTTAGGTCAATCTTGGAGAAGAATTAACACCAACTCAGGTCCAAAATGAGCCTCAAGTTAGTTGGGATGCCGACTCTAATGCTTTATATACTTTGGTCATGGCAGGTATATGGACCATAATATTTTGAATAAAAATTTAGACCCCGATGCTCCGTCAAGGAATCGACCAATAAGACCGGAAGGCTTACATTGGTAAACTATGATCAATGTTTTAGTATATCGCATTTTAGGTTGGTTATAAATATACCGGGAAACAATATTAAACAAGGACAAACGCTAGCAAATTATGCGGGTGCTGGGCCACCTCCATTTACAGGTAAGATGGTGCGAACATATGAAAGCACACCATCACGCACACCGGTGCGTCAAAGTCCGAAATTTGTGTAGTTAAAAAAATTAAAAGGTGTGAGCAAAGATCACAAAGACGCATTTGCGCACACCAAATAAAACTCATTCGAAAAATGTGTTTATATGTATTTTATGTAGAGTGCGCAAAGACTGAGGTGTGCGACGATATGCGCAAAGATGGTGTACCACGTGATGGTGTGCGTTCTGATTGCACATCGGTAAAATAAAATGAAACAAACACTAATTATGCGTTTCAGGGGCTTGCACAGTTTCATAAATTTTTTGACTACTTTAAAACTTTTTAAGGGCTTCATCGATATATATTTTTGTTATATAAACAAAATGGCAAAATTACTGATAATGAACTTGCACGTATAGGCAGTGGACTTAGAAATCGACATCAGTCAATAGTGGCAATCACTAAAAAACATAATCTAAACGATCCGATTGCTGGAAATTTTTTTCAGGTATAGCCTGTTTCACGAGAACGGTTGAAAAAAGTTAACGCTCCATGATTTAGTGTAATTGATCACTTACACAGTAACGTACAAAAGTTCGAATCCACTTGAGTCCATTTATTTTTATTGAAAACGAAATTGAAACAAAAACATAAATCAGGGTTTTCGTTTCAATAACTCAAAACCCTTTTAAAATTTGATAATTTTGATAACATTTTATTCGTCTTGGCGGGTTTAAAAATGCCGTCTTTCTTTTTAAAGAAAATAAAAAACATTCAAATTAAAGATAAATGAGCGCAAACGGGACTAGAACTTTTATACGTTAATGCGTCAGTGATCAATTGCACTGCACCAAGGAGCGCCAACCTTTTCTACTGTTCTCGTGAAACAGACTATATATGCAGAAGAGTCCCTAAAACTTTTAATTCCAATACCGTTATATAAATTTTAGGCAAGATATGATTCTTATGTGCTTAAATTTGCATGCTCACTTATTTGTTGTTGCTGCTGTCGTTAAATGTAATACATAAAAGATTTTTTTTAAATAAATATTAAATCGTAAATTTGTAAATGTAAATAATTGTCCTAATAAATCTATAAAACTACAAAATCTTACTATTTTTCAGCCATATTTATTTAGTACCGGGGCCGAGCGCTAATGCGCTCGAGATTTCTTCGAGTGTGACTTCGAGCGACACTCCCGAGTGACGTTCCCCGTTTTTTTCTTTGTAAAATTTCACCTTTACACAATTTACTCCAGAGTAAAATAAAATTGGGTAAAAAGTGAAAAAAATGTTTTTGTCTCCAATTTTGTGTTAATCGTCTTCTCTCATCGCCCCCAATTTTTGTCTCCAAGAGACAAATAAAATGCTGTAATTGTTTTTTTTAAAGTAAATTTTAAATTTTTTTGAAAAATTAAGTTTTTTGGTTTTGTAAAGTTTCGAAAAGCGTGGCTCGAAAAGTCCGTTTTCTCCTCGAAAAGCGTGACTCGAAGAACGTGAAGAGATTTCGAAAAGTATAGCTCGAAAAATCTTAAAATCAGAATTCTCAAAAGGTAAATTACCCCCTCTATCAATCATCCATCAGCCCAAATTTTATCATTCATCCATTCATCATGTCCAAAGATCACAAATAAGGAAAAATGATGTGGGGAACCAACGTGTTTTTAAAATTTCCAAAATATAAAAAAATCATAAAAAAGGCAAATTTTTCGCAAAAGGCTTAAACTTTTCAGAAAAATGAGTTATCTAGTGTTTTTCAGTCATTCATCCATACATCCCACCCCTTTCAGTCATTCATCAATCCATCCAGCTCTTTACCCCCTTCTAACTGTGCATGATATGTCCAAAGTTATGCCAAAAATAGGTTTAGATGATGTTAATGTTTGCTTGTAATTCGTATGACAAATTAGAAATAAACTTCTTGGGAGATAGCGGAACCACCTATACCAAAAATCAGAAAAACAAAGTACATGAACTTTATAGATCAACGTCAACTTCTTCCATTATACCTACTTAACACAAGTTAACAAAAATAACAATAATTCGGAAAACCAAAAAGTTTTCGCTAATAAATAAAGAAACTCCATACAAACCAGTTTTTATTATCAAACACATCTAATTGACCGGTCAACTTTCCTTAGTTAGTAGTACATGGTGTACCAGAGTGTGAACAAAATGGAATCAAAGAGCTTAAATTAATTTCATGTTTTTGTCTCAATATGCAAAAATTATCAGACAGTCAAATCTCTTATGTGCGCTCCGCAATCGGGGTGTGACTCCGAGCGACATTCCTCGTTAAAAATGTATTAGCTATTACTAATACATAATATTTATTAAGCGTTGTTATAGCTAATCTTTTTTTGAAAAAAATTGAAAAAATTTGGAGGGGAAGTTACCCCCATAAAAGTGGTACCGATCAACTTCTCTTATCATCCCCTACAATTTTGTTCTAGTGTTGTCCGTTTAAATCAAGCATTCCCTGTTCTACGGACGGTGAAAAATCGGCGCTCTATATAGTGGATAAGGAAGCCGACCGTCCGATCTGGCAAGTTAAGCAACGTTGGGCCCTCAGGTTCGATCTCACTAAAATAAAACTTTTGATTTTACAAACAAGATTTTATGGAAACCAAAATTTTTTGACACCATTTTCAGCATCTTTTTGGTACACCTTGAGTATGTATACTCGACGCCTGACTTATGTATGCACACTTTTACAATGTTTTGTCTGTGCTTCCGCGAACAGAGCATAGATCTGGGCCACTTTCGCACTGAAAAATTTTTCTATCAATCGTTAAATGAATTTCGTTGGTTCTTTGCTTTGGATTAAATAAATTTTTAATACCCATGTATGCGAGTTTAAGTTATTTACCGCCTGTTAAGCTAAGCCTTGTTATGAAAGTTGGTGAAAATTTGAGGAATTTTTATTGCTTGGTAATAAAAAATTGTACATTTTCCAAACTTGTTTATTAATATATTAGTGGGTTGATAAATTTTGAATATAAATATGGCATAGAAATTGCGAGCTCACAAAGCTCGTCAAACATTTGTTATGTTTTATAGGGTTTATTCAGCCTGAAACTTCTTTTGTTGTTTTCATGTTGTTTCACAAAATTATTTGATCCTAAGGGTGAAACAGGTCGAACTCGGCCCGGCTTTCGACCCAGATATCTGAAATGGTATAGAAAAAATGATCGATTAATGAGGGGGAAGGGCATAACAAGGGATCTTCAAGGTCTGACAAAGTCAGATTTTTTGGCACTATAACTTTTGCCACATTTCATGTTTTCCACGACAACTTTTGCCACGTTGCCAAAAAAACTATAACGTTCGCCAGGTATTCGTTCGTGTCAATATACATATTTATTGCAAATCAGGCAACTCAGTTAGTCTGAAATTAAATGTTTATTGACAGAAAGTGGCGAAAGTTATCGTGGCGAAAGTTTCATGGCGAAAAGTTAGCGTGGCGAGATTTCTTGCGAAAGTTATAGTGCCGATTTTTTTGAGACCTAGCTCAAAAGTTAGAAAAAATGTGGTTTGTCGATGGAGAAAAGTCTTTTCAAACCAGGTACTAGTGATTTTTTTAAATTATGCATTCATATGATTGTTTTTAACATTTTAAAACAAAAATATTTAAATTATAGTTTTATACAAAAGTATGAAACAAATATCATATTTCGTGCAATTTGAAAGATTAATATTTTTGATTAATTGTGAACCAAAAATATCATCATTTTATTTGAACTTCTCTTGTTGAAAATCATTGGGTTGAAAAAGTTGTGCGCATTTTAAAAACATTATGTGTTTTGACCATGGTATGATTGTGCAGCATTGTTGTTAAATTGATATTTCTATGTTTTGTTCATTATTACGTTCTTTAACTTTCTGCTTTAGTTGTTTTTTTGTTGTTGTAAATTTAGTTCATATGCCAAATTTAGGCTCTAGAATTTTTCTCAGACAATATTTCATTATATTTTGACATTAATAAACTTGATTCAAACAAGTTTTAAGATTCGGGCTACCGTTTTTGCATAGATGTTTTTACGGCCATTTCATGGAAACCAGAATTCATTTTTTTTGACAAAAATGATCTAGAAGACGATAAATTTCTTTTTTTGTTTCTAAAACGAGATAGTGACATAGGCATAGATAGGTTTGAGTTTCATGATTGGGAAAAAGCTTCTACTTTTTAAGGTTGATGTGAAACAATTACGGAAAAGTACAGGGTGTGGCAAAAGTTCTTGTGATTTTTTGAATTACTGCATATAGTATTTTGATCATAACTTTTTAACTTTACATCCAATTTCGATGATCTTGGTGTCATTGGATAGCTGTAAATTCAAGCTCAAAAAGTTTTTGGAAACCCTCAAAAAGTCCCAAATTTGCCATTTTCCTCAAAAATAGATTCAGAAGAGAAAAAATGGACTCAGAAGATCTCATTGGGTCTACTTGTTTTTTAGGAATTTTTGAAGAGGTCCCAAAAACTTTTAATTCCAACCCCTTATATGTTTTTGTTTCAAAAATAATAATTATTTTAAACTAAACTTGTCCAAAATTACAATTTCTTCTTCAAAAAAGTCCCAAATTTGCCATTTTCACCAAAAATTTTCAAACAAAAAATCGCTCCTGGGTAATGTTTTTTTAAAAACTATTTCAGAATTTTAACAAAATCGATGCTTTCAACAACAATTCGGTGCAGAGTCAGTGCAAATTCGGTGCAAATCAATTTGAAATTATCTATTTTCCCTCAATTTTGCACTGATTTTTGATCGAACATAAAATTAAAGTTTCTTAGCATCTTTTAATGTTTCAACAAAAAAGTCTACAAGATGTCATTTTTCACCAAAAAATTTTTATTTCCTAAGCATTTTCAGCTTAAAAACAACTATTTGGAATCAAAAAGTTTTCCTCCGATGGCGCTGGTTTTTCTTTAATTTAAAATTTTAGGGTTCCCTATGTTTTTTGGGAAAAACAGCCTTTTTTAAGGAAGTTCTCCTCTCTCTCCCCCTAGCCGACCCTTCTGCCTATCCCACTGCTTTCTAGCCTATCGGTCTAAAACCCCACTTGCTGGCTTCATTTTTTACCCAGCTTCTTTTACCCTTTTACTTTTCGGTCATTTTTTACCCGGCTACTAGCTCGAATTTCGCCGATAGCCGTGCAATTCGATAAAGGTATTTTAATTTTTGATTGATGATAAAAAATGTTAGATTATTGAAATAACCATGTGATCTTAAAAAATTCCATGCAATTTCTCAAAGTTATAAACAATTTTTATCGATTTCTGTTTGCTCAATTATCTTTTGTAGTCAGTAAATAGACATTAATTTTCGTTCGAAAATGAACCTGTAGAAACGAAAATCATAACTACCTTTTCGACAAAACAATTTTTACTACAAATTAATCCTAACATACCTTTTCGTACCACTCTCACATTTTTATATCTCTGTTTTCCTCAATTTCATGTGCAAGCTTTTGAAGTTAAATCCGTTTTTAATCAGTTTTGATTATTGTTATATTGTAAAAGTTGAGGCGGATCTTTAATCATAAAGTCCTTGTTTGCACTTGTTTTTAGTAAAAGTTAGAAAAATGGGTGGCTCAGTTAATGTTTTTTCATGAACTATGAGCATTAAAGTTTTTATTTACTTTTCTATTGTAGGTATTTTAATGGTGGTATTAAAGTAATTGACTTTTTTCACTTCCTTTTTTGTCTGGTTGAATAACAATTTTATAGTTTTTGTGATAGCTTTAGTCAAGTTCATTATTGCTTCTGTTTATGAAATTTTGTATTCGGAGCTTTTGTCGTTTTTTTAAAATAATTTTTAGACAGTGGCTCAGTTCCAGAAACAACTCGAGCGGGCCGGGGGCTATCTTCTCCTCGACACGGCAGCGCGATTCCTAATAAAAAGGGGTTGTAAAAAGGCGCAGCCCCAATCAATTCAATACTGATTTTTTCGTAATTTTGGATAATTTTAATGACATCTAGAAGGATTTGGTACTACTAAGGATTAGCGACCCCAGTTAACGTGATTTTTTTCAAAAATTTTTTTCTTTGAAAATGACCTCTCTAGGGATAACTTTATGCGGGAAATCGATTGCGCGCATTGAAAAAAATCAGTTTTGAGTTGATTGAGACTGCGCCGTTTTACGACCTCTATGCCGAGTCTAGGACGATTCACCAATCTCCACTTTCATCAAACAAGACTTTCCACTTTACAGGAAACGACCTATTTTGGTGAAGCCTATTCGTTTCCCACAGGTGAAGGTGAAAAGTCTAGTTTAGTGAAAAATTACGTTATTTAAAAAATCCTTTTTGGTGAAAGTGAAGTTTGGTGAAAGTAGAATTGATAAATCGTCTTAGATCCGACCCGCTTGGGTTGTTTCTGAAACCGTGCCACTGACGAAATTTAAAAAACATTAAAAATAATTCATATTTTTGAATTTAGCATACAATGCCGATGCTCCATAATCGTTCATTTACCAAATTGTCACATACAAATAGTTATGAGGAGACAAGTTACGGCTTACATCATACAAACAGTAAGCTCCTTAAAATTAAGAGTAGCTATAAGATTGTCCCATAAGCACCATCAAATTCTCGAAACTAGACCTAGGTTAGTCATATACCAGCTATGACATCACTGACCATTTGTTTTTAGAGCCTAATATTAGACAAGTGTGCAAGGTATGTGGGGACGAGCCAGCAAAAATGCACTATGGCGTGCCTACATGCTTTGGGTGTAAGGGATTCTTTAGGAGGACGTAAGGTTTAGTTGAATAAAATTTAAAATTAAATAATTTTAGGCTAAAACGAACAAAAGAATATGCTTGTAAAAATGATGGACGTTGTGTAGTAGACAAATTTGAAAGAAATGCATGTAGATATTGCAGGTTTAAGAGATGTTTGGAAGTTGGAATGGACCCAAACGGTAAGGGCGTATTTACGGTAATTTCAAAAAATTTTAAAAAAATCGTTAAAACCCTAGTCTAAGCCTTAACTATAAAAGAAGCAAGAGCAAGTGCAAGCCCAAGCCTAGTCTAGTCTAGGCCTAGCTCTAAGCCTAGCCTAGCCTAAGCCTGACTAAAAAACTATTTGTCGTAAAATATAATAATCGTTTTTTAGCCGTCCGTCCAGATCGTGATACAGTTGGCACTAGAGGCATCCGTAACCGACTATCCAGATCGGTGGGATCTTTTTCCAACCTCGATACTCTCTCCGAGCCCATTGATGAAGAACCAGAAGAAAAAAATATGGCACAAAACGACGAATGGATTAAAAAACTTCCTGTTGATATGAGAACTCTACTTATGCAAATGATGAACACCGAAGTCCTCGTCACCCGTGGAGACACGAATAAAGACCCAAAAGAGATTTATCCTCTTAATTTCTTTAATTTAAGAGAAATTGTTGAAAAACCAAGCTTATTAAATGGGAAGAGGACACAGGTATCAAAACCAAACAATTGAAAAATATTTTTTTAGATTATGTATGAAACATTCCGAGATGTTCTACCAGAAGAAATGATTGTTATAGCACATAGGTCATTAATTGAAATTATTGACTATGTCAACAATTTGTTCAGTATTATGGGTATAAATAATGTGGAAGATAAAGTAAGATCAATGTACGAAAAGAGATAAAATGCTTATCTTCCCACGCCAGACTACAAGCCAGAACCTAGGGCCAAGGGGAGAATAACCAGGTGTCCGGTCAGTTGGTCTACCGGACACTTGGCTGACTGGACAGTTGGTCTACTCGGGCCAAAGCCTAAGACCTAAGCCTAAGGCCCCTGTCCGATCGATCAACTGTCCGATTGGCCAACTGTCCGGTCTGCCAAGTGTCTGATCGACCAACTGTCCGGCTCGACCAAGTGTTCGGGTCGACCAACTGTTCGACAACGGAGAGCGATTGCCCTACGGAGATTGTCCTAGGAGGGGAATTGTTCTGATGGGGAGACAACTGTTGATTCGCTCCGAGACCAGGGACCCAAGATCCTTTGGACCGACTTCTTTCATCACTCTACCTCATAAAACCCATAATTATTTTTCAATATAAATAATAAATCGTTAGGTAACTGTGATCAAGAGCAGCTATGCGGGTTATACCATACTAGCATTTTCTGCTGCAACTGCAAAAAATACAAACGACCCAACTGTTTGTTGCATGTGCAATTTGGGCTGCATTCGAAGAGATGCTCATCATGCTTTTGATGAACTATAGTAAATTTTTGATTTATTAAATTGAAAATTTTTCTTCTTAAGTCATCTAAGCAATAAAGTCATCGACCATGCTATAGATCAGTTAGTAGGACCATTGAGAAACTTCAGGCTCAGTGAACAAGAATATGTCTTATTGAAGGGTATCATTGCTTTAAATCCACGTAAGCCATTAATTTTATGCATATGCACAAAAAATCATTATAGATATAAAAAATTTATCCCAAGAATCAGCTGACCATATAGGCGAATTGCGAGATCACTTGCAAGAAACTTTGTATAATGTTGTCCGAGAAAGTCATCCAAGAGAAGTTGCTTCAACTAGGTTTGGCAATATGCTACTCTTCATTCCAACAATCATGGTGAGCTTTTTTCAGACTTCTGAATGGGCACATTTTTTAGGACACCGTGACAGTTAGTTCCCGGGTCCGGGGCTCCATCAGGTCCTTGGGCCCCGAGAGTTCCATGTAGATCCTCTGGACAGGCCCGGATCCTAAAGATACATTTTTGGGTGAATCGCGGACTGGGTTACCAAGGACACACATTTTTATTGCCTTAAAGTGTTTTATTTTTCACTAAAAAGCTATGGAACTGAGGCAAGAACTAAAGAAAGATGGGTCCTTCGGTTCCGCACCCAAGGGGACCAGGGCCCTAGTCGGGAACCCAAGGACCCAGTGGTTTCGGGATCCCGGGGTTCTGTACCCTGGATGGGTTTCGGACCACAAAGATAGACCTCATTTGGGACTCGGATTCAGGGTACAGAATCCCGGTATCCCGGAGCCACTGGGTCATTGGGTTCCGCACTAGGGTTCTGGGCTCCTTGGGTGCAAACTGAAGGACCCATCTTTCTTTAGTTCTTGCTTCAGTTCCATAGCTTTTTAGTGAAAAACACTTTAAGACAATAAAAATGTGTAATGAGTCCTCGACCCATCTAAAAGTGTATTCTTGGAATCCGGGCCTGTCCAGAGGACTCACATGGGACTCTATACCGGAGCTCAAGGACCCGATGAAGTTCCGGGAACTAACTGAGACCCTGGGTCCTGGACACATGAGTTTTGGTAACCCCAATGTCCTGGCCTCTGGTACCCTATTGGATCAGGAGTCCCAGACTCATTTCTGGAATCTGGCTTTTTTTAATTCAAGAAACTAATTTTTCAGTTGCTCGGAAATGTGATGTATGAAAACTTGCAATTTGCTCATTCGTTTGGGAAGTTTCAAGATAGCTTGCTAAAAGAGCTATTGGATAATATTGATCCGCTGGAAGATTTAACCAATAGCCCACAAAATTACAACTGTGATGTTCCCATTGAATCGCCTTCATCGGAATCGATGTCATCGGTCACAAATTTTGCACTGACTTCCCTTAATGAAACACGAGAGGGGGATATGTAAGGAATTTTGGTATATTGTCAAATTAAAAAAAAATCATGACTCAATGGTAGTGTTTCTATTTTTTTAATCAGAAACATGGGTCTTGATTTTATCAGAAACATAAGTCTCGATGGCTCAAATCCTGAATAATATGAGGTCCACAGGCTCCATGAAAAATCCAAGACTATGTTGCAGTTGGCACTACTACAAGGTCAAAATACAATACTAGGCAATCAGTGACCGCCATGGTGTAGTGGTCCGATGCGCTGCCAAGGAGTTCGGCATCACCGGCATTAGCAAAAGCTCGATTCTCCTTGCGTCCAAAATATTTTGCCCTGCAGCGGGAAAATCTAATAGGAACCTGCGATCGATCGGGGATCACAAGAGGCTCAAAAATAGGCAAAGGCATACAAACTTTATTTAGGACAAGGCGTCCAATGTACTCAACTGCTTCAAACCAAATGAAC
>JAQGBS010000014.1:0-40062 GCA_034698545.1 Acrobeloides obliquus | reverse complement strand
CCCTGTCGCTTTCAGTTCGCCGCAGGGCGCATGACAGCTTGGGGACGGATCCGGCCAAAGGGAATAAAAGATTAGGCGAATCTCGGATTGCTAACGGAAAAAAGAGCATAATTTTTTGGCATAAACCACTTGGGTTGATTACGAGGGGACAGATTTGTCAGTTTTTGAAAAATGATTTTCATGTCAAGGAATTTTATTAGAGTTCCAATAAATGGAGTAAAAAATAAAAATTATTAGGGTTATCTATTGGGAAGGGAGTCCTTATTTACATTATGGCACTCTGGGCACGGTGCCCCCCCCCCCGAAATCGAAAAAATGAAAAATTTTTTCTTATGATCGCACTATTGACCCCCGTCCCGCAAATTTTAAAAAAATTGAACCTCTTATCTACCTATGGGGGTGATGAAGGATGTAAACTTTTGAGGGGGAGGATGAAGAAAATATACCTAATAGATAAAAGGAGGGGGGATTCACCTCCTCCACATTCAGCTTAAAATCCTGCCACAAATTGTATTAAAATAAAAAATCGATCCAAAATACAAAAATCTCCAAAATAAACTATAGTTAGACTATTGAATTGCGCAGTCTCCAGGTTGACTGGTTGGCATTTGTTGTCATACTTGCTGTGCGCTCATGCAGAAAATAATTTGATGTGACAAAGAGATACGGAATTTCCATTAAGTGCCACATTGATTTGATCGAATTAAGAGTTATTTTAAATGTATCATGGGAAATAAAATTTGTTTATAAAAAATTATTCTTTCTTAAAAAATTCAATAGAAAGTGATCTTAAACGCTTTCAAGCAGAAAATTACTTTTTGCAAAAAATATAGGGATGGTTTGTACAATCAAGTTATCTAATTCCTCGTTCCAAAAAACTTTATTTTTTATGTCAGTGGACTTCACGAGGAATCTGCTCACCTTTCAAACAAGGTCACTAGCGCATCGGACCTTCTTTCTCATGAAATTAATTTTCAACAATGTGATCACTTTTGTTGACAACGTGAGATGAAAACCGAAAGGCTTGGCCAGTGAGTGAAAAAAGTAAATTTATGATGACCAAAACTGGAATTGTATTTTTGAACCATATTTAATTGAAGTGGATTTTGGGTATAAGGACAAAGAACTAAACTAAGGATCTGGGCTAAGGGTCTCTCCGCATCTGGTCCAAAAGTTCGATCTTATATATATTTTGCGACCCATTTAGGTTTAGGCGCGCCTAGAGCGTGAAGCGAGCTATAATATAAAATGCAGTTCTAAAAATAAATTTATTAACATAAATATCATATGTGTACAGAAACTGGAATAAATAATTATGTTAGATGTTATTTTGGATGAATATGAATTAGGGAGCACTGCGCTTGGCCAACCATTTGATAAGTCCAGTGTCACGGCGTTTGCGGCCACATCCGCAGCCGCCACCACCTCCACCGCATCCACCACCTCCTCCACCACAGCCTCCTCCACCTCCTCCGCAGCCTCCACCTCCGCCGCCACATCCACCACCTCCTCCACTAGAACCTCCTCCACATCCACCACCGCCACCACATCCACCACCTCCACCGCATCCACCACCTCCTCCACCACAGCCTCCTCCACTTCCTCCGCAGCCTCCACCTCCGCCGCCACATCCACCACCTCCTCCACTAGAACCACCTCCACATCCACCACCGCCACCACCGCCACCACATCCACCACCTCCGCCGCATCCACCACCTCCTCCACCACAACCTCCTCCACCTCCTCCGCAGCCTCCACCTCCGCCGCATCCACCACCGCCTCCACCACAACCTCCTCCTCCACTACCACCTAAATATAATATTTATTTGAAAATATAAAATTATTCATTGCCTCCACATCCTTCTCCACCACCGCCGCTCATGCCGCCACCACCTCCACCACCACATGAAATAGTTAAGGTGATAGATCCTCCACCACCACCACTTCTTCCTTCTCCTCCACCACAACCTCCTCCGCTGCCTCCTCCTCCACAGCCACCACCGCCTCCTCCACAGCCTCCACCTTCACTGCATCCACCACCGCCTCCTCCACAACCTCCTCCGCTGCCTCCACCTCCACTGCATCCACCACCACCTCCTCCACAACCTCCACCGCCTCCACCACATCCGCTAAAATATATAAATAAGTCCATAGGTGGGCAGAGGGGTTTCCAATTTCTGTGTGATTGGGGGGGGGATTGGCCACTTTTGTTTGAGGGAGGGCTCGACGACCAAAAAAAGTTCTTCATGCCCTAATTTTGTTCAAGTTAAAATTGTGCAACAAGATAAAATTGTACAAATGTTTTATCGACCAAAAAACGTCGCGGCACTTGCGCCGGTTTTAGGGCCGATTCTTAGCGGAGGGGGATGCTAATTGATAACCTCTGCCTACCTATGAATAAGTCGTTTTTAATTAAATGTTTGATTTTTTCAAAACAAATTTACCATTGGGCATCGACGATCCAGATACCAACAGCCACAAGGGCTAGAAACACAACCGTCTTCATCTTCTTTTCGAGTACCTTTTTTACAAGATAAACTATTAAGAATAAACAGAAGACTGGTGAAACTGATACCTTTATCTTGATCTTTCCCCCTTATATACCCAAAATCTGTTGCAAACAAGCATGGTTCAGATATGCAAATCCAGTTTTGGGTCATATCGAATTTCACTTTTTTGACTTATTAAACAAGCTTGGTTGATTCTTTCACGTTGGAAAACAAAAGTGACATATTGGTGAAAAAACATTTCATGGAAAGTAGATCCGTTCGTGATCTAATGACCTTTTTTGGAAGATGAGCAGGTTCTCATGAAGACAAATGTCAAAAATATAAAGTTTTTTTGGAAAAAGAAAAACACAACTTGATTTTGCACGCCATCTTTTTCATATATTCGCTTACTATTGTAATATTGACTTCCAGGTTTCTTCCTTCCAGATTTATTCAACCACAAATCTATATTATCCAATTGGATTAACTTGGTTATTTTAGTTCGAACTTCCTGCGGCACTGAGTATGAAACATGAAAATTGGGTCCAAAAGAAACACATTGATGTATTTGAAGTCGTGTGAAACATTAAAAAATTTCTATTTTGGTCTCGAGGCAAATTGGGCATTTCTGAAGTTTTTTACACTTTTAATGTATAAATTCTTTTTTCGTTGATCTTGGTGTCTTTGGAAAGATGAGAACACGAGCTACAGCTTTTATATAGGGTGTGTGAGGTCATGTAACATAAAAATGGTAAAAAGTTAGGTTTTACGCAATTCAGGAACCCCAGATGAGACAAAAGGGTTTTCAATGCAAGGAATTAATTGCACAAATTTCCGAACCTTGAAAACGCTTCCCTGACCCTGATTCAGGAAAGAGATATTTGTATTGAAGCGAAAATAGGCTAATACAGGGTAAGGGAAGCATTTTCATGGACCGACAATGCATGTAATCGATTTATCGCAAAGAAAAACCCCCTATACTCTTTAAGGAAGAAATGTGCGTGTGTGTGCGACCTTTTTTTCTTTCCTACTTTTGTTGACCGCGAGGGGTCATTTCAACGTGAAATTTAATAGAGAACAACATTGTAGAACATCACTTCCCCAAAAATCATCTAAAGGGTCTACGGGACCCCCTCATAGAGTCAAAATATGCGAATTTTGAAAATGGCTCCAAATCGACCAATTTTTTGCACTTGGGGAAAGAAAAAAGGGAGAAAGGAAAAAAGAGAAGGGAGAAAGTGAGAAGGGGAAAGGAGTCAGGAGAAAGGGTAAGGGGGGATTAAGAAGGGTAAAAAGAGAGAGGAGAAGCGAGAACGGCGCTCAAATAGCGCCGACCAGAAGCACTATTTGAGCGCCGAAGGCGTGTTGATATAGAAACTAGGGATATTTTGGTGAAAATTAAAAACTTGGCAAAATTTGAAAAAAATCGAGCAATAATCGTAAACCTGCCTCTTTTTTGAGACACACTGATTGTAAAAAAATGATAAAACGAACAATGATGCAATATCTTGCAACCTACCCATACGCTCAGTGTTTGTTAGTCATAACATATTTTAGAGCAAGATTATTACTCAACAGTGTAGCACAATGGTAGTGCATTAGGCTCATGCCCTAAAGTCGGTGGTTCGATTCCACTCACTGTTAATTTCTTTTTCCCATTAATATTATTATTAAAAGCATTTTTTGATTGAAAAGACAATTGATTGAACTTATTTATCAAAAAGAAAATTCTCATTTCGTAAACCTTGGCATTTTTATGAATAAAAATATTGAGAAAATGAACAAAAAATAGAATCCAACACATTAACTTTGTTCCGACGCGTATCTCTGTTCGGACCTAAAACTTATCTAGAACACTCCCTACATTGTTTTAATCTTGTTCCTGGATCAAATCCCGTGTCCCTAGGTATTTTTTCTAGCTTTGAAGTTGATGGTTCAAACCCCAGAAAATGGTATTTGTAGGATAAAACTTTTAAGATAGCTCCAATTCGGCTAATTTTTATACTCGGAAGTTTTGGCTATGGGGAATACGATTCCGTTATTATTTTTTATTTTTGAAATTCAGAAGTGTCTCATTTTGGAGGAGTGATCTTAAAAATGATTAATTTTTCAAAGTCTTATAGATAGCTCCAATTTAACTAATATTTGATACTTGGGGGGTTTTTTGGTACGGGGAACACGAATCCGAAGGAAATTTTCAATTTTGACGCACGGGTATACTCCTACATAGAGATGTACACAAAACCCCTGAAAATTGGCAAAAATGGCTATAACTTGTATTTTTTCATCTTGAAAGTCATCATCGAAGGATTTTTTAACGCGAAATTTTACGAAATGGACATTTTTTAAGGTTTCACGACACTTCTATTGCACTAATGTGTTTCTTTTGGACCCAATTTCATATTCAATATTCAGTTTGCCTAGTGCCGCTGGATCTTCAAAAAGTTCGAACTTTCGAGACATCGACTCTCAAACCCTCAGCGCTAAAACATAAGTTGTAGGGGATGATGAGAGATGACACAGCGGCCCAAACTTGTCAAAAACTTGAGTCACATATCAAATAGCATAAATCATATTCATTGCTGTGCATATAACACGAATAACACAAAAAAATATAAAATTTCATAGGGCCCTTAATTTCTAGAAGATATTTTATGATCATAGAATGATATATAAAGAAAAACTATCACATCTCTATGAATACTAAATGAATTTAGATAATTTTTGTTTCTAAAATTTATAAAGGCACTAAATAACATAATTGAACCAAAATTATTTCACCGGACACGGGGCTTGTATTTTTAAAAAGCACTTCAAAATACCCTATTTTTACCAAAGTTCAAAACGATATAACTTTTTATGGACATCTTCAATTTTCGTGATCAAAAGCTTAAACGACGTGGAGTAACCTGTAGCGAATCGAGCGATTTGTTAATTTTGATTTGAATTTTTTATAAATTATCAATTTTTTAAGCCTTTTTTCACATGTTTTAATGGATTTTAATCAAATTTCAAAAAAATTTTTTCGCGAGGGCCGTCTAATTTGGGATAAAATTGTAAAACAACGTTTTTGGAACAATAATAAAGCAATTTGGGCCCTTTTACGGTGACTCAAATTTTTTACAAATTTGGGCATCCATGGATGATGATCAACATCACTTTTATGGACATACTCCCTCAATAAACTTTTTTTAGATATAAATGAATAAAAATATTTTCGAATAGTTTTGACTTTTTTAATACCAAACATGTCAATATATGTCTATACAATCTGGCCGCAATTGTTAGTTCATCTTCGTCCACATCTACCCTACAACATCCATGATCATCCAAACTCAATAACGTTTGTTGGGCCTAACCTCTAGGAGTAAGAGGATCGACACACGATACTTCAGGCCTTATCTGCACAGGGTCCGACATACGGACTCCTGGTTTTCACGGAGTCGCCGGTTCCACTGTTCAGATATAATCCGAATCATAGGTCGGCAAGGTGGGGCGGGGGAGGAGACCCCGATGCGGTGGTCCCCCACCACCTCCACCAAAAAAAGGACTTTTTTTAGCTTGAGGAGTCTTCTGACACCCAATTTTTATGGACCACCTCATATGTTCGACGGGGTCAATGCGTGGTCCCCCTCAATTTTGGGTCCATGCGTGCGTGGGTCAGGGGAAGGAGGCTCCCCCTCCCTTACTGACCTATGATCTTTTTAAAGCCCATTTTTTACAGCAAATCTATTTTCCAGTTGGCTTATTTTGATTTTTGAATTTCTTAACATTATATTCTTGTACAGAATTTATTAGGTTTATTAAAGTTGTTTATAAAACAACTATTTTTATGAAAATATTGTCAAAACTAATTTTTGCATCCAGCGCTGCCAAATTTTGCAACTTCAACGTTGAAATAATGTCTATGATCATTGATTGAAAGGTCAAACAAGTTTCCATCACTACAACTAGAACTTTCATCAGCATCACACTCAGCATAGCCGTCGCCAGTAGTCATATTGTTATTGTAGAAAATCTGTAAAATATTGAAATTTGTTATGGATTCTATAGATTATTGAGAGAGGCAAATTCCAGAAAAAAGAGAATGTCGCTCAATTAGCGTCGGCCGGAGGCGCTATTCGATCATCGGAGGCGTGTTGGTCTAGGAAAAGGGATATTTTGGTGAAAAATAACTCACTGTTAATTTCTTTTGCCATTAATATTTTTATTAATGAGGATAAAAGGAGAAAATAGCCTTTTATCTCCAGTTACTTTAATTTAATCGATTATACTTGGGTTCGAACCATAGGTGGCTAAACAGGGATGGAGAGGGAGTCTGATGTTGGATTGGGTCTCCAAATTTATCTTGGTCTCTTTTTTCGAAAATTTACCAAAATTTCGGGCACAAACATAAGGGGGACCAAGGTGATTTTTTCGAATTTTTCAACAAAAAAATGAAACAATTCAGTCGATTTATGTAAAAATAGCCTTTTTGGTAAAAAAAGAAAAATTTTGGTGAAAAATTATAATGGGGGGCCTTTAGAAATTTTAATGGGATCCCAATCCGTTCCGCTGGCTTGGCCTCTATTTTTAGCCCTTTTGCCGAATTGGTTAGGGAGGGGGGGGGGGGGAAACTTCCCTCTCCATTTGTTCACCTGTGGTTCGAATCCGTGTCTATAAAATGAAAGATGGAAGCCTTTGCGATTTAACTATCTTGCCTCAATTTTTGGATTAACCAAAATGATCACAGAAACTAACTTCATTTTCATGATGATAATAACCATCATCAGTTTTTTGGGGGACATGGGGGATTGGATCTTGGCGATGAGTGATTCTATACGAACTAGCACCAAGCTAAAATCGTAGTACGTTTGTAAAATTTTTTGATTTTTTTACTTACAAGTTGATCATGTGCAATAGCAAAAGCATTATCACCAGTCCGTGGTTGGCCAAAAGTGTAGAGTAACACTTGGCTAGATGTATAGAAACCTAATTTCAATACGTATGCAGCTGTGATAGAAGCAAACGAGCCTCCAATATTGTGCCCAGTTAGCTAAATAGTGCCATTTTTTTGTAAATTTTAAAACACATACCCAAAGTTTATAACTAGGATTTGAATTTTTTGCTGACAAAAGGTCATCTTGTATTCCAGCATCCCAAAGTTTTTTCCATGAACTGTAAATGTAAGAGCTAACATTGCCGCCACCAATAAACTGTGTTTTATTTCCAAAATAAGGTTGGTTGTCAACCAAAACAAGGTCTGTGAATATGGACGAACCGCTAAAGAATAATGAAATATAAAAAATTGGTGTAGCAGACAAGCCTTGCTCAGGGTTGCGATTTTCCCTTATTTTTAATCATTTTTGCCTAAATTTGAGCATGATCGGACACGGATCCAGGGCCGTGCGTCAGATCTGACCAGACCGGGAGATTCAGAGCCCCACGCAGGTCGGTTCTAGAAGATCATGTCATTAGATCATAGGAATTGAAGCCGATGGCGCTTTGGCTAGTGGAATACCCGTTAGTAAAAAGACTCTCCCCCCCCAAATCGGCCATGTCGATTGCATAGCAAAGATTACCCAAAAGCTATAATAATCGCTTTGTCATCATTCGAAACTACCGAAATAGCAGTATGCGGATCTAAGAAACCGGTCTTGTATTTATTAATAAGTTGAGCATTTTTAAAAGTATTATTAAGACATGCATTTACACTTGAATTTGAATAAGCAGCCGCACTCATCGGCAATAATTTATTCTTAGCAATATCTTCACTGTAGCTAGCATAGCTACTGTGGATAGTTATAAATAGGAAGAAAAAGAAAACGCAAAATTTCATCATGAAGTAAGTAAAAAGTCGAACTAAAATTTACAGACTATCGATACAATTCTTATTATGCTGCACCTTCGAGACAACTACAAAATTCGTACAATTACTCTTTGAGACTCATTTTTATAGTTACTTTTTTATACGTAGCAGAAGCAGACAGAAGCTAAAGCGGATATATTTTTATCAATGTGCTTTCTTTGTGATCAAACAACAGGAGACATGAAATTTGAAGAGATGATTTACAATTCTCTAGTCAAAGGTGCAAAATTCAAAGTACAGTCAAACCTCGAAAGATGTCGATAAGACGTCACCTTGGGATCGGTTTCCAACAGGGGTGGCGTATTATCGAGTTTCAACTGTACATGAAAAATTTTTACCTAAAAAGTCGCCGTGCCCTTCATCGTTCCGTATCACTTCATCACTCGAACTTGGATTCTCATCATACATGACCAATGGTGCTATTTTTTTCGAAAAAAGGCACAACCCATTATTATCTCAGCACAACAGAAGCAGACAGAAACTACAGCGGATATATTTTATCAATGTGCTCTCTGTGCACATTAATAAAATTTGTGATCAGAAACAACAGAAGCACATTGATAAAATTTGTGATCAAAAACAACATAAAAATGGTGATCAGAAACAACAGAAAACACGAAGTTTGAAAGGATGATTTACTATTTTCTGATCAAAGGTGAAAATTCAACGTACAGTCGAACCTCGAAGGATACCGATAAGACGTCACTTTGGGATCGGTTTCCAACAGGGGTGGCGTATTATCGAGTTTCAACTGTACATGAAACATTTTTACCTAAAAAGTCGCCGCGCCCTTCATCGTTCCGTGTCACTTCGTGCTCCCAATCTTGGATTCTCACTACGTGCCTGCTAATTGTTGTTTATAGATATGTACGCATTTATGAAAACATCAATTTAAAATATACATGGTGGGTGGATATTATTAGAACATTTTGTGATGACGGTTCAAATAAAAAAGCTCAAATAATTTCTACTCACCTTTTATATATAAACATGGAATATTTTTCATCGAAATGTCACTTAAATGACCAGTCTACTTTTGAGGAGTTGATACCATATGATAGATCACAAATTTGGAGCATTCTTGCTTTTACAACACTACTTGAAAATCTAACCGTAAAAAGTTATGAGCGAAATAAGCTTGCAGAAAATTTTCAAATGTGTTTAAACATTGAAACGAAAATAAAAACAACAAGCCTGAGCTTTAAAAAATTTCATTATATGATTTAATTCTCAAAATGTCAACGTTTAGAATTGTATAATGTTTTATTGAATCATTTCAATAAACAATCTGATTTTGCCTGAGTGCAGGCTTGTTGTTTTTATTTTTGCTTCAATGTTTAAACTCATTTCAAAATTTTTTCGTAATTTTGTTTCGCCCATAATTCCTACGGTTAGATTTTCATGTAGTCCGTAAAAAGCAAAAAATACTTCAAATTTTGTGTTCTGTTACATAGCATCAACTCCCCAAAAATAGACTGTTCTTTTAGAACTTTAATCTATATGTTAAGTATAATTAAATTTATTTAAAAATGGCTTAGAACTTTTTAGTATAATTATGATGCTGTTGATAAGTATTACTTATCAAAGTTCCACATCAAATGATGAAAATAGCAACATAATATGTACATGTAGTACATGGAATCTTTCATCGAAATGTCGCTAAAAGAAGAGTAGGCTACATGATCATACTACATTAAAGGTGTATGTATGTGTGTCGGACGATCTCGGGAACGCTTGATTTAAACTCCCAACGCTAAAACAAAAATTGTAGGGGATGGTGAGAGAAGACGATCGATACCACTTTTATGGGGATACCCTTCAAAAAATAATTTAAATACCTGCATGAAATTTATGCCGGTAAAAAATAATTGAAAATTTCACGGGGGGCTTAAAGCGAATTGGCGGAAGAGGGGACTTAAAGCGAGACGACTGTATAATTAAATTTATATACATTTGAACCTTGTTGGAATAAGTATATATGCCTAGACTGATAATTGTTATATTCAGCTCCGTATTCTGTCTAAAAACAGACAAAACGTGCTTCTAACTTTTATGTGCTTCTAACCCCCTATTTCTAAGCTTTTTATTAAAATACATTCTTTAAATCTCCCATTAAAGTATTTATTCGCCCGACGTTCACATTTCACAGACCCTCATTTTTAAAATGCCCGCCACAGCGATTTCAATTGTTATTGGGTCATTAATATGTTTAACAGCCGGGACCTCTTTCTTTATTAACATTCTTGTGTTGGCAGTAATTTGGAAGGGAGGTTTTCTTAAAAAGGTCCAGTATAATATTTATATTTTTGTATTTGCAACCGTAGCAGGAAATGCTTTACAAATGGCAATATCTACATTTTATTTGGGCCCAAGTGCGATTGCACAAGTAAGGAATCTACAGGGCAAAATTTTAGTTTTTTTAAAAGCATTTTCGACTTTTTTGAATAATTTTTTCATAAAATTTGTTTAATTTTTAACCAAAATTCTTTTTAAAAAAAAAATTGTCAACCATTTGGGATCAATCGGCTTTTTCGCTTCTTGGCAATGTTCACAAATGATTTTCTGCATTGAAAAACTTCGGCAGAAAATCGATTTGCATCAAACCCCACAACTTTTAAATTTTTGCAGGAATTTTTATTTCCTGGTGAAAATGGAGGAACTGGTGTTTTTGTTGTCTCCTATTTATCGGGTGCACAATATTATCAAGAAATGTTTTTACAAGCTATCATTGCTGTTGATAGGTAAATGATTTTAGCTCAAATAATTTGTAAATAATATTTTCAGAGTGGTTACAATCGTTTTCTTTACTTCATATAATATATTTACACGAAAAGTTGTCATTGCAGTGGCATTTGGGGTTTATATAGGCGGATTTTTATTAGAAGCGATGGTTATGTTTGTAATACCTTGCTGTCAGTAAGTTTTTTGTAAAATAGAAAAAAAGTGCATAAGCATGTGAGCAGCGTCGTAATTTTGGTCCAAGGGAAAGTTTTGGACTTTTTCTTTAAAATTTTCATTTTTCTTCTCCGAAAATTAAAAAATTTTCAGGTTGGGGGGGGGGGAGAAGATTCCATAGGCCCTCAATAATTATTCAATAGAAAAACGAGGTTTTTACCTATTTGTTCCCCTTCCCCAAAATTAAAGCCCAGACCGCTACTGGCTGGTACCCCTTTCATGTATGCCCTTATTGTGACACTGCTTGTTCATAAAAATTCTAGGTCGTATATTTATTATAAAACCTATAGTATTGCATATTTTGGCGAAATTGGATTTAATTACGTTGACTACTTTGTCGATCTTCCTGTAGACATTACAACATCTTTGATTGCACTTCTCTCATATATAGTTGTAAGTGTACAAAGCCCATATTTTTGTGGATAAAAAGTTTGAAACTAGATTAGTCAATTGAAAAAAGACAAGCTTGTCACTTATATATAAACTCGTTAACGAGAATTTTTAAAGTTTCGATCATCATATTTTAACACTCGGAAGGTCGACAAAATTTGGTGACTAGATCAAAACAATGTTTAATGGATAGTACCGGAAAGTCGAGCGCTAATGCGCTAGGAGGGGAGAAGTAGGGAAATCTCCAAGCGGTTCATAGTACCTCCAGATTCTATGCTTTTTGATACATTTAGTACGTGCAGCAGATACTATTTATGTAAAAAATTTTGTTGAGGGAGTACCCCCATAAAAGTGGTGTCGATCATCTTCTCTCATCGCCCCCTACAACTTTTATTTTAACACTATCAGTTTAAATCTAACGTCCCCGAGATCGTCGGCACAAAAAGACAGGCAAACCTTACACGTTTAATGTAGTAGGATACTTTTTGGTTCTGTTCCGATCCGTACCAATCCAGCCCTGATATCTATTGAAAATAAGCAACTATTTTTTCTACTTTATATGCAATTGATGCTAATTTTTAGCTATATTTGTACATAAAATTTAATCCTCATCAAAAAAGTTCTGCGACTGTCTTCACAAACGAATTTCAACATCAAAGTTCTCAATCAAGATTAAGCCGTAGTAAAGTTAAAGAAATTCGATTTGCCATTCAGTTTGCGGCAATATCTAGCTTTTCTTTGCGTAAGTTATTTAATGTATAATTTAACATTTTTATTTAGTCACTTGGGGAAGTTTTCGTCTCTTTCCACTAATATTCCCCAAAAATCCACCATTGGAATTATATGCAGTGATTGAGTTTTTCTGGATTTGTCATAGCTCCTCAAATGCAATCATTTTTATGGCTATGAATAAAGAGGTACTGTGGCTGATAGACTTAATTTTAAAAACGAAAAATTTAGTTTCGACATCATTTTCGCAATTTATTTTCATCTATTAATTATACATCCACTTAACTAATGATCTAGAACATTTTCTTTCAGTAGCAATTGTATGTGAAGAGAAGTGACAAAAATTACATGTTAAGGACATTTATGTAAAAAATCAGTCTGATGGATAAAAAATGATTAAAACACAAATTTTAGACAACACTCTAGTCAGAGAGTAAATTGATACTCTACTCTTTTATTAAATACAATAAGGTATAGGTACATATGGGCATTCGGAGCACGGAGGCTTCATTGGATCACAGGTTGTAGCTCCGCTCCTTTTCACTCCTCGAAAATGAGCTATCCCAAACCTTTATAGCAACCGTATCGCAACCTGAACGCAGGTTGCAGCACGCTTATCTTGAGCTTCTTTTTAGCTATCTCAACCTGTGGGATCTTTTCCCTGCTTGAGGTGATGCGGCATACCTCCCCTTTTGACTATTTTCGTGTCATAGTATCCAATAGGCTTTAAATCATAGAGACTATAGTTACTTTGTATTTATTTATAAATATTTATTAGCAAAGTAATAACATCCGCAATTTATGCAATACGAACGGGTTTTCCATTTACCAATTTTCTGCGCATAATTTGACGGTGCTTGGTTCGAATTTTCTGCTTCTTTTCATATGATACACCATTTCTTATACATTCTTCACAGCAGGCAACACTTGATGCATCACACGATTTTCCTTGGCAAAGAACCACATCTAATCTAGTTTCTTCTGGATTACATCCGTAATTTTTCCAAACAGATGTGATTCCATCATTTGAATCAAGGATTGCACATCTATCAGTGCCATTTGGATATCCAGGGGCCCAGTTTGTGTACGAGGAGACCTAGAATGTTCAAAAATAATAAGCTTATTCAATGAACTGACCAAGGATTAAAGGACCAGTCGACTCGGAAAAAACACTATAAATAGTTCATGAAAAATGGAACATTTTTTATTTTTATGGTAACCTCTGAATCGTGATTTTTGCCGAGATAATCGTGTTTGAAGTTGGCCATTTTTGAAATCCGTGTATTACAACGAAAACATGAACACAGTGAAAATTCTTCCCTGAATCAATAAAAGTCGTGTATTGACGCGAAAATTCAAAATTCAGAGCATGCCATAAAAACAAAAAATGCTCCATTTTCATGAACTTTCCGGACATATAAATTTTTCATAGTGTTTTTACGAGAGGACTGGTCGTTTACAGTTGCGGACAAAAGTCTTGCCCCCCCCCCTTTAGGGGGGCGGAAAGACCTTTGTCCGCAACTTTAACTTAAAAGTGTACTTACTGGAAATTCGGACTTGTCATAGTTGTAAAAAGTCCATTGGGTGATTATTTTGGTGTAAGCCGAAGTAAAATGGGTAATCCCAATTATCTAAAAGAGAATGTTATAAGGCTATGTGTCGTTTGAGTATGTAGATTTTTGTGCTCACAAGAATTTGTATCTCCACGATTCCGAATTAACTTTAAAGTTTTTATATCTATTAAAAAGTAGAGGATTGATTTTTAATTTAAAAAATCTTACCAAGAACAAATATTTCACGTTGCTTCGTCAAAATGAATGCCGGAATAGTTTGTAACGGTTCATACATACTAATGGTATTATTATAATATATAATTGGGCCCAAATCTTGTAAAAACATACAATCGGCATATTTGGAGTATCTACCATTAGCCTGATCATAGTAAATAGTGTTTATGGCACCGTTTCCGACGAGATCACCACAATAGCAATTAGCTAATAAAAAAATATGAAAGAATAAAAAAGTTTGTAATACCTTGTAGTATAGCCCATTCCAGATCTCTTGTTAGTGTATTACTTGTGCTTTTAAAGTTGTACATTGATGCATTTATATAATCTACATAGGTGATGTTTTTCAACAAATTTGTTAGGCCTTGATTTGCAGCATTGAAGTTGACAGTTATGATATTTCCATAAATTAAATCTTCTAAGTGTCCAACAAGGCCTGGTACCAACGTTACATTGTTTGAACTAAAATTAAGTTTTTAGACTCAAATAAAGGTAAATGATAGCTATGCTAAAAATGCTTAAAAATGAGGAACTTTTTGTTTAAAAAATGTCAAATTTGGGGCTTTTTTGTTGAAAAATTGGTTAATTTTCGCATCAATACGCTACCCTGAATCAGGTCCAAAGGAACGTTTTCACTCTTCGGGGATTCAATTAATTCCCCGCATAAAATTACTCATATAGGGGTTATTTTTGGGAAAAAATTTCCGAGCCACAAATTCATGTAAAAATCAATAAAAAGTGCCCTTTTTGGGACACCCTATACAATTCTCCGGAACTCTACCCCTTTGGCTACGCCATTGATATAGATCTTATTCGATCTTACTTTGCAGCTGCAGCAAAAACAATCACGGCAGTTGGCCTCGTGTAGAAATCTGTAGCATTATAAAACAATGAACAATTGGAAAATGAATAAGGGTCACTACAATTGGATTGCAAATAATAAGCTTTGAGTAAACCACTAAATTTTTTTTAAATTAAATTTAAAAAATTTTTCAAGTTACTCGTATAAATTCGCTTCTTGACTATTCGACGCAGAAAGGCCATTTAAAACATTTGACAAATCATTGACGCTGTTAATGTCGGTATAGTTAGCGGCAATAATAGCTTGGGTATCAAATGTAACGACAGCGATGCGAGTATTTCGGAAGCCTTGGGTGATGTCAACTTGTTGGCCAATCGTGAATTTTGACAAGATCACAGATAGTGTCGTGCTAATCTAAAGAAGAAATTAACATCAAAAGTTGGAGGATCGACATTTAAAAAAATATATGGCCATAACTGTTTTGCTCGCTTTCAAAAAAATAGACTGGGGGACCGAGCGCTACGCGCTCGGGGGGATGAGGAGATTTTCCAATCCGAGCACTAAGTCTATGGACTTAAGGTGACGGCGATCGTGGATACAGACAAACATAGCACGTTTAATGTGTAAGGATTTATATAAAAAGTCACTTTTCGAAGATTGGCAGTGCCCATATTAGCGCTTGTATCGATCATCAGTATGATATCGAGATAGGCACTTGATGCGTTCATCGAACATGGTGGAGCATCAGTAGGAGTATCAAGAATTTGGGCTAAATTTTTGCCTTCATTTTAATAGAAACATATTAAACCTACGCAAATTTCTATTCACAACTGCTGCATGAAGAGCTACGAATAAAAACGAAAAAACTAGTAATGTGGACTTCATTATAGAAAAAATTGAAGATTTCATTTGATAAAAGCTCTATATATAGTGCAGCACAAATCTAGACGGTTCATCAAAATGATATCATTTTTGATAAGTAAACCTTCCCCCATTAATTCAGAAGCCGCACCTTTCTTAATGGGAAATTTGTCTTTATCAAATTGTGAATTTATGTAAAAAATTCAATTTTCGCAGGATTGAGTCCTGATATGGCAGTAAAGAGTTTCAGTGGGTTTTTCGACCCGCTGATCAAAAAAACTTTAGTCAAAGTAAAATCCAGATTTGGGGGGGGCTTGAGCTGGCTTAGCCCGTCGGACGACTTCCAAAATTGGTGATCGGTTGACCCCTTCCCCCCCCTAATTTGGGGGTTTTGTGTGGGTTTTGTTAACGTCTGGCATAAACTCCCCAAAAATAGACTGTTCTTTTAGAACCTTAGTCTATATGTTAAGTATAATTAAATTTATTTAAAAATGGCGTTGAACTTTTTAGTATAATTATGACGCTGTTGATAAGTATTACTTATAAAATTCCCACATCAAATGATGAAAATAGCAACATAACATGTACATATACATGGAATCTTTCCTCGAAATGTCGCTAAAAGAAGAGTAGGCTACATGATCATACTACATTAAAGGTGTAATGTCTGTATTAGTGTTGGCCAAAAGTCAACAAAATAAGATAATGGTTTTTTTAGATAAGCATTGACTTGCGATAATGCCGGTAATAATTTTTCGGATAACCATTGACGCCGTCAATGGTTGACTTCGAGAGTCGAGTCAATCTATGGTTCATAGTACCTCCAGATTCTATGCTTTTTGATACATTTAGTACGTGCAGGTCCTATTGATGTACCCCGTAGTACGCGCAGGTACTATTTACGTAAAAAAATGAAAACATTTTTGTTGAGGAGGTACCCCATAAAAGGGCACTATTACTTTTTTCCCCTTTTTTGGTTTTTCCCTCTTACTTTTATACTCTTACTTTTTTCCCCTTTTCCCGTTATTACTTTGAAATTTGTGTAAAATAGGGGAAAAAGTAAGAGAGAAAATAAAGAGGAAAAGTAATAGTGCCCATAAAAGTGGTGTCGATTGTCTTCTCTCATCGCCTACAACTTTTGTTTTAGCCCTATCAGTTTAAATCTAACGTCCTCGAGATCGTCGGCACAAAAAGACAGGCAAACTTTACACGTTTAATGTAGTAGGATACTTTTTGGTTCTGTTCCGATCCGTACCCTGATATCTATTGAAAATAAGAAACTATTTTTTCTACTTTATATGCAATTGATGCTAATTTTTAGCTGTATTTGTACATAAAATTTAATCCTCATCAGAAAAGTTCTGCTACTGTCTTCACAAACGAATTTCAACATCAAAGTTCTCAATTAAGATTAAGCCGTAGAAAAAATTACCGTTAAAGAAATTCGATTTGCCATTCAGTTTGTGGCAATATCTAGCTTTTCTTTGCGTAAGTTATTTATAGTATAATTTAACATTTTTATTTGAGTCACTTGGGGAAGTTTTCGTCTCTTTCCACTCATATTCCCCAAAAATCCACCATTGGAATTATATGCAGTGATTGAGTTTTTCTGGATTTGTCATAGCTCCTCAAATGCAATCATTTTTATGGCTATGAATAAAGAGGTACTGTGGCCGATAGACTTAATGTTAAAAATGAAAAATTTAGTTTCAACATCATTTCCGCAATTTACTTTCGTCTATTAATTATACATCTACTTAACTAATAATCTAGAAAATTTTCTTTCAGTAGCAATTGTATGTGAAGAGAAGTGACAAAAATTACATGTTAAGGACATTTATGTAAAAAATCAATCTGATGGATAAAAAATAATTAGCACGGCGGCTTCATTGGATCACAGATTGTAGCTCCCCTCCTTCTCATTCCTCAAAAATGAGCTATCCCAAACCTTTATAGCAACCGTATCGCAACCTGAACGCAGGTTGCAGCACGCTTGTCTCGAGCTTCTTTTTAGCTATCTCAACATGCGGGATCTTTTCCCTGCTTGAGGTGATGCGGCATACCGTCCCTTTTGACTATTTTCATTTGGTTCCGTGTTTGCGTGCGCTATCAAACTTTTGTCTATGGTTAGCATAACTGTTTATCATTTCCGAGGACTGACTTTGCTCATCGTGCGTCATCGGATCCAAAAATGGAATGGGATATGTTTTTGAATGAAGCCTCAAAGACGAGGCAAACAAAATCACTTCTCGAAGTTGAATCACCCGATCGTTCGAGGAAATAATAAACAAACGCTAAAAAACACAAAAATAGCTCAACTATACAAAGTAGGAAATATAGGAAGTTGCATGAACTACCTTATTATTATACTTTGATATTTGACATAATTTTTTAATCGATATAAGACAGTTTTCAGTCGATTACGAATTCATATTGATTACGAATTGAAGTATTGAACAAAAAGTAGCGCTTGGGGAGGGGGTCTAGGAACTCAGTCGAACTTTCTTTGTGACTCAACAAAAATTTCTCACTTATAAATAGCTTTATTTTTAATGTAATCCACGTCGAACGAATGCATGCACGACTAGTGTCGTAATTTTGGTCCAAATTGGGGGGGGGGGGTGGATGAGGGAGAGGGAAGTATTGGATTTTTTTCTTTAAAATTGTGTCAAACGTCTTAGAATTTAAAAAATTTGTTTACTTCGCACAGTTGGCAGTTGGAAAATGCAGTTTTTGAACACCTCTGCCTGGATGAACTAAGGCAGTTAGATTTTCAATTAGTACCGGAAAAATAAAAACTTCGAATTTTGTACTTTATCACATGGATAATTTCTTAAAAAGTGGGCTGATACTTAAGGGCAAACGTTTATGCTCAAAGTACATTGCATGTCTATAGTTGTAAAATTTATTTGTCCCACAATACATTTTTTTATCTTCATCTGGAAAATGAATACAATTTTTTTTACCATAATTTGAAATTGGTAAAGCACGATTTTAAAACACGCGAGAATGACTACATTTTAATGTAAGTCCCATGATCATTGTTTCACATGGTCTTTGTTTATATAAAGTTCAATAAGTCTGAAAATTCTTAGTTGTTGGCAGAATTTCAGGTTAAGCTTAGCTAAAGCAGGTTTTCAAAGATCTCCTGAAGTTTGAATTTTGGATATTCTTAAAATATCCATAAACTCTGTTTCCTGAACTTTGTCGAATTCAGGATTTACGATTAGTTGAATCAATCGTTCAATAAACAACTTTCTTAACGCAATTATTGAAATTCAGCAACATTTTTTATTTCAATGAATAAAATGGAGTTTTTATTCATTGTAATAAAAATGTTGGAAGCTATTTCGGCTCTTATACCATTGAACGTGGTCTAAAATCGAAAATTTTATTTTTCGAAATTTTATCAAAAATGACCCTATTGGGGTAATTCTATGCGGGAAACACGTTGGTGATGTTATTTTTGCGTAAAAACACTTCCATTTTTTAGAAAATCGAATTTTTGCATATTAACTTTTTCGAAATATGTACTTTCTTTGTCTTCAATGATTCTATACCATACTTTTTGCAACTTTTAACATCATTTTAGTGATTTTTCTCGAGCTTTGTATGAAATGGCGGCGAATTACCCCTAATAGAGTCACTTTAGAAAAGCTTTCGAAAAATAAAATTTTTCGATTTTAGACTACGTTCAATGGGGTATAAGAGCAGAAGTAGCTCCAAATATTGCCTGAATTTCAATAAATAGCAACATAAAATGTACATTTTTTGCCTATACCCAATTCTTTCTGCACTTCCAAATGCCGATTTGTTTCAGAAATTGGTGACCAACTTGGTCAAATCGCATCCATTTTCGATAATTTCTTATTTATTTTTGTAGCGCTAATCACGGCGCATTAGAATCTATGGTTGATGATGAAATTTAGCTGCCAGAAAGGGTCTAAAATCCATTAAAGTTGACCTAATTTTTGTCCTTTTTCTCATTTTTGCGACTGAAAATTTTTTATTCTGCAAATTAATTAAAACTAATTTTCTCATAAAACTAGGAAATTTGTAATTCTCAAAATGTCAACGTTTTGAATTGTATATGTTACCGGCATTAGTGAGATGCCGGCGTCTCAGTAATGCCGGTAACATATACATGTTTTATTGAATCATTTCAATAAACAATCTGATTTTGCCTGAGTGCAGACTTGTTGCTTTTATTTTCGTTTCAATGTTTAAGCTCATTTCAAAATTTTTTCCCAATTTTGTTTCGCCCATAATTCCTACGGTTAGATTTTCATGTAGTTCGTAAAAAGCAAAAAATACTTCAAATTTTGTGTTCATTTACATAGCATAAACTTCCCAAAAATAGACTGTTCTTTTAGAACTTTAGTCTATATGTTAAGTATAATTAAATTTATTTAAAAATGGCGTTGAACTTTTTAGTATAATTATGATGCTGTTGATAAGTATTACTTATCAAAGTTCCACATAAAATGATGAAAATAGCAACATAAAATATACATGTAAGTACATGGAATCTTTCATCGAAATGTCGCTAAAAGAAGAGTAGGCTACATGATCATACTACATTAAAGGTGTAATGTCTGTATGTATGTGTGTTGGACGATCTCGGGAACGCTTGATTTAAACCCCCAACGCTAAAACAAAAATTGTAGGGGATGACGAGAGAAGACGATCGATATCACTTTTATGGGGGTACGTTCAAAAAATAATTTAAATACCTGCATGAAATTTATACCGGTAAAAAATAATTGAAAATTTCACGGGGGGCTTAAAGCAAATTGGCGGAAGGGGGACTTAAAGCAAGGGGGCTTAAAGCGAGAGTCGACTGTATTATTAAATTTATGTACATTTGAACCCTGTTGGAATATATGCCTAGACTGATAATTGTTATATTCAGTTCCGTATTCGCTCTAAAAACAAACAAAACGTGCTTCTAACTTTTATGTGCTTCTAACCCCCTATTTCTAAGCTTTTTATTAAAATATATTCTTTGAATCTCCTATTAAAGTATTTATTCGCTCGACGTATACATTTCACAGACCCTCATTTTTAAAATGCCCGCCACAGCGATTTCAATTGTTATTGGGTCATTAATATTTTTAACAGCCGGGACCTCTTTCTTTATTAAAATTCTTTCAAGAAACAAGTTCAGGAAACAGTTTTTACTTATCAAATTTGAACTTTGAACGTTTCTAATGTTCGAAACTTCGGAGTTCGAGTTTTGGAATTTCTTCAAAGAAACTTTGAAGGATTGCCTATACCCAATTCTTCCTGCACTTCCAAATACGGATTTTTTTTCAGAAATTGGTGGTCAAATCCCATCCATTTTCGATAATTTCTTATTTATTTTTGTAGCGCTCATCATGGTGCATTAGAATCTATGGTCGATGATGAAATTTAGCTGCCAGAAGGGGTCTAAAATCCATTCAAAGTTGACCTAATTTTTGCCCTTTTTCTCATTTTTGGGACTGAGAATTTTTTATTCTGCAAATTAATTGAAACTAATTTTCTCATGAAACTAGGACATTTGTGCATCGTTTGCCACTGAAATCATGAAAAATTCTTTAAACTCAATTTTATAGCGAATTTTCTATGATCTTAGATCCTCAAAAGTAGGTCAACTTTGAATGAAATTTTAGACCCTTTCCAGCAGCCAAATTTCATCATCGACCACAGATTCGAATGCGCTGTGATGAGCTACAGGAATAAAAAAGAATTATCGAAAACGATTTGATTGAGTTGGTCACCAATTTCTGAAAAAATCGCCAAAATTGGCTGTTGGGATGCAGAAAGAAATGTGCATAGACAAAAAGCACAGATCGGAAAAAATAATTTCCACACCAAAAATTTCTCCATCTCTGACTTGTAAATACTAGCAAAAGATCGCATCAAAAAAGGTGTACTGGAGCCTGTGATAAGGCTGAGAAGTGCCGTAGACAAGGGGAACATGCCCTCCGTATCCGAAAAATTTAATTTTTCTCTTTATCCTAATAGTCCCCTTATATTTTTTTATAAAATTTTGAAAAACATTACTATACCCTCCCCTCCCCCCATCGAGAAATCCTGCCTACGACACTGGGCTGAGAAAAATTGGATGCAAAAATACAAGAAACTTTTTGAAGACCCTGTACAGGGTGAATAAAAAAGTGGAGTTTTGTGATTTTTACATGAGTATGTGAATTTTTTCTAATAATGACTCCTCTAGGGATAATTTTATGCGTAGAATCGATTACGCGAATTCTTGAACCGCGAAAACGCTTCCCTGATTCAGGAAAAAATAAGAAAAAAATGACCTTTTTCGTTTTAAAAACCCAATTTTTTCCAAATCACAGTCCGGAAAGCATTTTCGTGCTTCGGGAATGCGCGCAATCTATTCCTCGCATAGAATTATTGATAGGGGGTTATTTTTAGAAAAAAATTCGTGTTTCAAATTCATGTAAAAATCACAAAATTCCACTTCCTGTAAACATGGTACAGTAAACAATTACTCTAAAAAATAACATCGAAGTCGTGACTCAATTTTGTTCAAAGTATATTTTTTACATCTATCATTACATGAATAACTATTTGATGTTGCTAATTATTATGTTTATCTTCATACTTGGAAATTCCTAACTTGAGACATTCATTTTTACTTAGCTCGAGAGTTTAAATCTAACCATCCCGAGATCGTCATCACAGACAAACAGAATTACAGGTTTATAGTACATAGATTTCGTAGTAGGATGTTGCTAATTATTATGTTTACCTTCAGAATCTCTAAAAACAATTTTCTTATAGTTACTTTAAACTTTATAGAAATTACCATCTTAGAAAAAGAGGTGTACCGGATGTAAAAACAAAGTACGAGTATAAAATACTCGGAAATCCCTACTTTTACTCATTCATTTTCATTTAGCTCTTCATCAGAAACTCTAACTACAGTGTATTCAGAAACTCAAACCACAGTGTATCGTAATTTAAGGAATGACGGCGACAACGATTTCAATTTTTCTTGGAGCATTAATATTTTTAGTCGCAGGAATTTCTTTCCTCATCAACATTTTGGTACTAATAATAATTTGGAAAGGAGGATTCCTTAAGAATGCCCAAAGCAATATTTTTATTTTCATTTTTGCTACCCTTGCCGGAAATGCTCTACAAATGGCGATTGCCGCATTTTATTTGGGACCAAGTGCAATTGCACAAGTAGGAAATCTTTTAAGCTAAAGAAAAATTAGCATTTTTAATAGGACTTTTTATTTCCTGGCGAACATGGGGGAACTGGCGTGGTTATTATCTCATATTTATCAGTGGCACAATATTATCAAGAAATGTTTCTGCAGGCTATCATAGCTATCGATAGGTACAAAATGATTTTTTTATATTGAAAATAGTTTAAAAATTTTTTAAGATTAATCACAATCGTTTTCTTCAAACATACTCAGATATTTACAAGAAAAATTGTCATTGTGTTAACAATTGTGGTTTATTTAGGTGGATTTTTATTGGCAGTGTTTGTTATGTTTGTCATTCCTTGTTGTCAGTAAGTAATTTCTCTACAACAGTCAAGCCAGTAGCGACGTTAAAGCAGCGTTGGCACTGTGCCACGGCTGTCGAATGTTGGCAAAAATGGAAACACTCCAAAAACGCTATAAAAACAGCCAGAATAGAGGGGTTTTCTATGCGAAAAATTGCGCGCATTTCGGGTCTCTGAAAACGCTACCCCGACTCTAATTCAGAATAAGGGTGGGTTCTGGTAGGGTACCGATGGAGAAAATCGCTCTCTCTCTCCCTGATTTGAAGTGAAAACGTCTTTTTACTTTATCCTATAGGTTTTCCGAACGAGGAATCGATATCTGATGGAAATGACCGAGCATGAAATTTCCCCGACTCACCAGACCCATATAATCCGAAATACATGTCTGTGTAACAGTCAGTGGTGGTCCTATAGCTTATCATAAATTTTAGAACATATATCTATTACAAATCATATAGTTTTGCATATTTTGGCACACTTGGATTCAATTACGTTGACAAATATGTTGATCTTCCAGTAGACATTACATCCTCTTTAATCGCAATCGTGAGCTATACAATCGTAAGTCCTATACATAGGAGAATAATGGCAGTGCCGTATCCAGATTTTTTCATGGGAGAGGGGTACAAGATTTTGATCAAAAACACAAGGGACGACCCATTGGATTTGTAAAAGTTTTTTGGTCTTCTATGAGCGGGTGGGGGTACATATACCCCCACCCAAAGGACTAAAAAAAGTTTAAAAAATCCATAAGGTCACCCTATATGTTTTTGACAAAAAAATGTCGACAACTAGGGTCGGGGTCTTGTATCCCCCCATCCCTTCGGTACGGCACTAATAGGGGGCCCATAAGTGGGCCCCCGCTACTTTCGGCCGAAAGTCGAAAAATAGCTTCAAAATGCGGATTGGACGGTCCGCCCCCAAAACTGACCGATGATCAAAAAAATCATACAGGGTACCCCCTTTATGATTTTTTCATTTCGAGCGAAGCTCGAAAAAACACATAAGGGGACCTTCATGTTTTTGGCCATCCGCCCCCTCTAAAATTTTGGCCTTCCTACGACACTGAATGGGACCCTAGCTACGCCTCGGAAATGTATGCAATCGATTTCCCTCATAAATTACCCCTAGAGGGAGCATTATAGAAAAAATTTTGGGTACCAATTTATGTAAAAAATACAAAAAAGTGCACTTTTTACTCACCCTGTATGTTAATAACAAAATTTTTAGCTTTACTTCTTCATAAAAATAAAAAGTTATAAGAAAAAGTCCTCTACTGTCTTCACAACCGACCATACAGCGCCAACTTCTAAAGCGGGATTTACCCGACGTAAATCTAAAGAAATTCGTTATGCCATACAATTTTCTGCAATATCTGGCTTTGCTTTGCGTACGCCATTTTTTATTTATCGTAACATTAGTTTCTTTTTAGTGACATGGGGAAGTTTTCGAATCTTACCTCTAATTATGCCAGCAAATGCGCCGATAGAGTCATATGCAGTAATTGAATTTTTCTGGATTTTTCATAGCTCATCAAACGCAATTATTTTTATGACGATGAATCAAGAGGTGATAACGTTTTTTTTTCGTTAAACGATAAAAAAATTTAGTTTCGAAATCAACTTCGCAAGTTATTTTAGTGTTTAAAATAATCAAAAAATTATATAACAACGATGTAAGTTATTATGCAATTACAGAGTGCCTCAAAAAATAGCACTTTTGTGATTTTGGGCGATTTTTCAAAATTTTCGTGTTTTTTAATTTTCACAAAAATAATCCTATAGGGGTTTTTATATGTGAGGAATCGATTACGCGCATTGCCGAATCCTGAAAACGCTTCTCTGACCCTGAATCAGGGAAAAGGTGTGTCTATTGAAGCGAAAATAGGCCAATACATGATCAAGGAAGCGTTTTCAATGCCTGGAAATGCGCAATCCATTCTTCTCATAGAAAAACACTCTATAGGGTTATTTTGGCGAAAATTAAAAAAATTTGAAAAAACCACCCAAAATCACAAAAGTGCCATTTTTTGGAACATCCTTTACATCAAACATTATTTATTCTAAGTGATTTATAATGTATGAACTTCTAAATTTGTGTTTCAATCATATATGGGCGCGTTGCCTGTCGGAAATTTGAAAAAAGCTCTACTCTCCTGTCCCTTGGCACAACTCCAAAATCCCTGGATTTTTTCATAATTTTAAGCAGTAAAAATACAGAGTGTTTCAGCACAACCTCCCATCAAAGAAAGTTGAATAAAGTCTGTTTTTTCGCAAATGCCTAGTTGCGGATTTTTTAGACTCCATTCCGAAGGCGCAGGTTCAAATCCGGGTGGCGAACATTTCGTTTTGCCTCATTTTTGTGTTTGCAAAGATGTCAAGAAAACTATTTTTTAGAAAATAACAATCGACAAAGTCAATCCATGAATACCAAAATCGAGGCAAATGCACAATATTTCAATATGGATGGAGACAAAAAAACTGATACGAATTCTAGTACTGTTTTGTATAAAAGATGTTGATGTATATAAAGTCTGTCTGTTATTTATTCGAAATAAAAATTTTTAAAAATCTTTTAATATTAAACGAGAAATGTCTGTCTATTTGTTTGTCTGTGTCACCGAATTTTGTAACCTTAAGTCCAATCCCGTTACAACTTAGATTTTTGGAAAGAGCTCGTTGAGAGAAGAAAAACGACACCAAAAATCCTCTGGAAAAATTAAAAAATCAATTTTTTTCATTTTCGTCTTTTATGCTTTTTAAAGCATAAATATTAAAATATGTGGTCATAAATGAAACGACATTTTATCGGTCTGCCTTCATAGTGCAGTTGGTAAAGATATATTTTTGCAGTCGGAAAGGGGCAGGTTCGATTCCCGCCCCCGCCTAAATATTTTTGCATTTCAATAAATGTTCTTTTTTTGAAAAAAATCGATTTATTTGAAAAAAAACGAAAAATTAGATAGAAATTGAAAAAACTTTTAAAAATTCGAAAAATTCAAAGAAATTGTTTCGGTGTAAAAACAATGGAAATTTCGGTAAAAACGGGGAAATTTTTGACAAAAAAGGGGAACTCGGTCTTCTGTGCATCTAACGGCCTAATTGGTGTTTACCATTACTGAGCAGGCGTGTAGGGCCGTGCCTGCTATGAAGTATTGGATAACAACTTAACTGTTGTGAAACCTAATGAGTCCTAGCCTAATGTTCCGCCAACACCGGAACAAGAGATTGACGATTCGGGAGTACCTTAGAGATATATTAGATAAATTAGCCGGAAATGCTATAGCTTGGTCAACCTGGGCCGCGCCCTAGGTTTGCAAATGACCGATTACGAGTTTGCAGCATAACCGAGTTTAAACTTCTTCTCCCTTCCGGGCGCGAAGCGCTCGCTTCCTTGGTTCTGAAAGATAAATAAATTTTTATACAGTAACAAAAAAAGTTTGAATACATTTTTTTAGACAAAGGTTTAGCTTTTCCTTTACATCGAATTAGATGAAAATTTTTATTTGAATTTTTTTATAACGAAGTACATTACATTTCGAAACAACCAATTATTTCCATTTTGTTCCAATTAGTTCGATACTTGCTCTTTTCGACTATTAATAAATAAATCCAGATTATGAAAAATGAAGCATCAATATTGGAAAGAATCGACTAAAGTATATTCGAAAAATGTAACAGAAATCGCAGTTGCAAAATTAATTGAACAACGATTACCTAAACATTAAACATTAATTTGACGAACATATGCTAAATTTTGAATTTGTACCCAAATAAAATTGTACCAAAAAATTTAACTTTTGTTAAAATTTAGTGGATCAACGACACAAACCTCAACTCAGAGTTGTCCTCCGCAAGTTTGCGCATTTCCAAAAGCCACTTGTTGTCCAGGCTATACTCGCATGAATGGCACGTTTGTATGCGTTGCAAATACTGGAAGAAAGAAGCGAGAAGCCTTAACTTGAGCAGATACATTGAATGATATATATGATAAGCTTTTCCAAGCAATATCTTAATTTTCGAACCTTCCTAATTTTTAATACAAATTGTTAAACTTTTATATTAAAACATGTTTTTCGAGAAAACGGAGTTTTGGTGTTAGGGGTCATTCACAAATTACGTTTGCCGAAAAAAGTAAAAAATCGTAATGGGGGATCATTATGATTTTTTCTAAATTTTTTCAAAAAATTTAGAGAAAAATATAAGGGGGGACCATGTTGAAAAAATGCTTGTTTATATGCTGAAAATGCTCAGAAAATGAAGAACTTTTGGTTTAAAAAATGTCAAATTTGGGGCGTTTTGTTGAAAAATGGAAGAAAATGAACAATTTTGGTGAAAAACTTTAGTTAAAAAAACAGCGCCACACTCAAAAATTTTTTGAGAAAACTTGTTTTTAAGCTGAAAATGCTCAGCAAATTACAATTTTTGTAGAAAAAATGGAAAATTTTGGAGCTTTTTGATAAAAAATAGGAAATTTTGGTCATTTTTTGGTGAAAAATCATAATGGGGGACCATTGATTTTTGAAAAAATTACGTTAGATTTCAGTTGACCTCCTCCCTTCCCCCGTTAGATTTCGTTAGAAAATCTCGGACCCCTCCCCCCTTCTGGGAAACGTAATTTGTGAATGACCCCTTAGTCAGAATTGAAAAAAATTCGCCTTCATGGACAGTTGGTAAAGATTTAGTTTTGCAGACGGAAAGGTGTATGTTCAATTCCCGTCGCCACCGAAATATTTTTGCTTTTTCAATAAATGTTCTTTTTTTGAAAAAAAAATCGATTTATTTGAAAAAAACAAAAAATTGAAAAAATTCGAAATAATTGAAAAAATTTTAAAAAATTGAAAAAATCGAAAAAAAAACTTTGGCATCAAAGCGAGGCCGAGCCCTTGAGCGCCTTCGACTCTTGGTCTTCCGGATTCTGAAGATAAATAAATTTTTATACAGTAACAAAAAAAGTTTGAATACATTTTTTTAGACAAAGGTCTAGCTTTTTCTTTACATCGAACTAGATGAAAATTTTTATTTGAATTTTTTTATAACGAAATACATTACATTTCGAAACAACCAATTGTGTCTATTTTGTCCCAATTAATTCGATACTTGCTCTTTTCGACTATTAATAAATAAATCCAGATTATGAAAAATGAAGCATCAATATTGGAAAGAATCGACTAAAGTATATTCGAAAAATGTAACAGAAATCGCAGTTGCAAAATTAATTGAGCATACGATTACCTAAACTGTAGGTAAAACATTAATTTGACGAACATATTCTAAATTTTGAATTTAAAACATGCTAATATTATGGCTGATTTGCATAAAATTAGCTTATGGTAAAATTTTCTACTTGATTAATTAATTATTTTTTTTAATTTAGTAGCTTCTTTAACTTGTTCTAGTCCTTACGGTCCTGTATATGCTACTGGAAATTGGACTCTAAAAGGTGCTGCTATTAGTTCCACAACCGTTACAGATGTATTTGCCTGCGAAAATTTGTGTTCAACAAATTCTGTAATTTATGAGTTTTTTATATGAAAGTCTTTTTTAAACGACGATTTTAGCGATGTATAGCCATCGATTATAATAGTGGTACGTGTATTCTAATAGGTTCTTCATTTAGAACATATTCTCCTAGTGGAACATTATCGAGGCCACGTTGTGTTGATGTAAGAATACGTATGATTAAGTCTATAGACTTAGATTTCGATCTGAACCTATACCTACAGAGTGTCCAATTGAAATAGACAGATTTAAAAAATTTATATTCCCACAAACTTGAATGATTTTTCTAAACGGTCTTTTGTAAGTTTCTAGAAATGTTTGAAAGTTATTTAAATAATATTTTCATGAGTTTTGAATAAGTTTGTGTATTGAAGCGAAAACTTGATTCGGGAATGCGCGGAATCGATTTCTCGCATAAAATTACCCTTATGAATGTATTTTTTACAAAAATTTTTTTCAAAGGAATTGACATGATTTTTACCCCCTCCCCCATTTAAAGGGGGTGCAAATTAGGTCCCTTACTCAACAAAAATTTTTTTGTTGAAAAATGACCTCCTAGGGGTAAAAATAGGGTGAAAAATCGATTGTGCGCACCCCCGTCGCGTGAAAATGCTTTCTTGACCCTGATCCAGGGAATGGTGTGGGTGTATCGAAGCGAAAATCAAATATTTTCGGATTTTTATGTGAAAACTGTCGATTCTTAGGTTTGTCTAGGCGGGGAATCGAATGCGCGCATTCTCAAACCGTGGAAACGCTTTCTTGACCCTGATTCAAGGAAAAAATCGGTGTATTGAAGCGAAAATCAATTTATGTACGTAAATACGTATCCTTTTCCTGAATCGGGGTCAAGGAAGCGTTTTCACGGTTCGGGAATGCGCGCAATCAATTCTCCGCCTAGACAAATCTAAGAATCGACGGTTTTCTCATAAAAATCCGAAAATATTTGATTTTCGCTTCGATACACCCACCACATTCCCTGAATCAGGGTCAAGTAAGCATTTTCACGCAACGAGGATGTGCGCAATCGATTTTTCACTCTATTTTTACCCCTAGAAGGTCATTTTTCAAAAAAAACTTTTTGTTGAGAAAAGGCCCTAATTTGCATCCCCCTTTAAGGAATAGCGGAAAAACCGAATTTTTGCAGTTTTTTCGCTATTTCTAAGAACTTTGAAATTCATAATGTCAAAACTATGAATCCGTTTTATAAGATTTTTTAGAGACTACCGTTTTTAGATACACTCTACAAAATGGCGTTGTTATTTTTCTAAAATTCCATAAGGAAAAAATCCAGGTTTTCGGTTCAATACACAAACTTATTCAAAAACCATGAAAATATTATTTAAATAAACTTCCAAACGTTTTTAGAAACTTATAAAAGACAGTTTAGAAAAATCATTTAAGTTTGTGAAGATATAAATTTTTTAAATCGGTCTATTTCAATTGAACATGCTGTATACCTATACCTATTCCTATACTTATACCTATGCCATATCCAAGGGCTGTCTAAGGAACGAGAAGAGGATAACATTCCAATTTTTCGAAATTTGTTAAGAAGATGGTGCTTTTTTCCAAAAATTACTCAAATTTTGATTTTTCTTAAGAGTTTACTTTCATTTGAACGCTCTTGAACTTCCACTGCCTATACCTAATTTTCAGCCTACTAATGAATGCAATAATGCCTATCAATTCGACGAATTTTATCAAATGGGTTTTCTAGCCCAATCTGGAAGATCCCAACAGGTTATAACAACTTCTACGATGGATGTAAGTGAAATTAATTTAATAGCCACAATTTTTTAGCTATGTGAATCAGCATGCTTAGATTGTATTAGTACTTATGGTTTTTATTGCATGTCGGGAATGTATTGGGTCTCTGGTTCTTCAGCAGGATCGTGTTTTTTGAATAGTAACTCTAGGCATGACCGTCCAGATCTCTATATTTCAAATCCTCCAGATAATATGTATTATTTCGATAATATTTGTACTAATATTGAATATTGTAAGTTCCTTTAATAAATTTTTGGAAGGTTCTGCAATTATTTTGAAGAACTCAAAGAACCCCAGCGAACCTAAGCACTTTTTTGGCATATAAAGTTTATTAATTTAGATGTATCCACGACAACATCAATAACCAGCACCACGACAACTCCCACTACGACAACAACCAGTACAACATCAACAAGTACAACAACGACACCTACTACGACAACTAGTACTACAACAAGCACAACAACTTCAACAAGCACCACGACAACGCCAACAACTACGACAAGCACTACTACAACAACACCAACGACAACTAGCTTTACCACAACAACAACTCCAACGACTACCAGCTCCACTACCACCACAACGCCAACTACTACAACAACCACGACTCCAGCCACTACTACTAGTTCTACTACTACAACAACTCCAACGACAACTAGCTCCACTACCACAACAACGCCAACTACTACAACAACCACAACTCCAACAACAACTAGCTTTACTACTACAACCACACCAACGACAACTAGCTCTACCACAACAACAACTCCAACGACAACTAGCTCCACTACCACCACAACGCCAACTACTACAACAACCACTACTCCAACTACTACTAGCTCCACTACCACAACAACACCAACGACAACTAGCTCTACTACAACCACAATGCCAACCACTACAACAACTTCAATTTCAACAACTACATCTTCTACTACTACAACCACAACTACTACTACTCAAGGGCAATGTTGTGCAGGAGTATGGAGTAACTGGAGTGCATTTTCGGCCTGTAGTGATACTTGTGGAGGTTGTGGAGTTAAAGTTAGGACAAGGACATGTACCACTTCTTCTTGTGCTTGCACGTAAGAAATAAATTTAAAACACTTTTTTTTAAGAAGACAGAGCTTTATGTCACAAAACGTGTCACAAAATTTTTTAGGGTAATTACGGGGTGGTGCAAAAAAAACCGCAATTTTGAAATTTTTGAGGGCCATTTTTTCAAAAAATGTTTTTTCTAAAAACATCATTTCTAGGGGTAAAAATAGCTGAAAAACACGATTCCAGCTTCAAAAAATTTTTTTGACCCATAAAAGCCCCTTAAAATGGCAAAAAACGGGGTTTTTAACCCCGAAAAAATGGATTCAAAAGTTTCAAAATTACGGTTTTTTTGCACCACCCTGTACTTTTTCGTTTGATTTTCTCGTTTTTCTCGTTTTTCTATCGATTTTCATCAAAAGTAATCCTTAAGAAAAATCAAGCTCTACAACTTTGTTAAAGGAGATTTTAAATGGATCTTACTAGAAAACGATAAAATTCATTATCAAAATAAATATCCTTACAAAATTTTTGTGACACCCAAAGCTCGGTTTTCTTGAAAAGATTGTTTTAATTAATTAATTGTTTTATTATTTTGTATGAAAATTCAAAAAAAATTCGATCAGGATGAGATTCGAACTCACGCGGGAAAATCCCAATGGATATCAACTAGAATTGAAACTGAATGTTTTAGTATAGCAGTCCATCGCCTTAACCACTCGGCCACCTGATCATGTCAACTATTTACATTTATTTCACATATGTCCTTGAAAGAAAATACTCAACGAATGAAATTTAAGTCAATTTTTTTAGAGGACCAACAGAACAATCTGAGCTCTGCAACTTGGATCCTTGTGCATATCCGAGAAATTCTTGCTGCTCACCGCTTACAGTTGGTGTTTATAATGGGTCAATTTTATGTGGCCCTGTGGTAGGAGATTTATCACTAATCTCAAGAGAAATATAATTTTTAGCCCACCCCAGCACTTACAACAGCCCCATCACCTTGTAACTGTTGCCTAAGTGGCGGAACTTGGAGCGAATGGAGTAACACAGGGACTTGTTCAGATACATGTGGATCATGTGGCCAACTTACGCAGACTAGAACCTGTCTATCGTCGGCTAATGGATGCCCATGCACGTAAGAAAGTTTTAAAAATGAGTTTAAGAGTTTTTAGAGGTGCTACGTCAAAAACTACAAATTGTAACCTTCAGCCATGCGCATATCCGAGAAATTCATGTTGTACTGGATATTCGATAATGAGTGTTAATGAAGAGATCATCTGTGGACCTCAAGTATGAATGAAGGCCCAGATCTCAGACTCAGCTGGATCCATTAAACTATACTAGATTCAGGGATTCTATCCTTTAGGCATGAAAAAATGGCATGAACAGTACAGTCTGGGTGAAATCTGGGCTACCAAATTTGGTCACAGACCAGGAATATCGAACTATCAAGGATAAAGTAAAGCCAACTTCATTGAGTTATCTTTTCAGCCTAACAATACCGACCTTGTACCAGTCGCCTCTGGATGTATAGTACCATGCTCACCTGGTGGAACTTGGTCTGAATGGTCATCAAGTTCTTGTAGTGCCACATGTGGTATGTGTGGAACGATGGTGCAAACTAGGTCTTGTTTATCAGCACCAAGTTGTCCGTGCAGGTAATTTAAAAAATTTTTGATGCCCCTGTAGTCATAGGTTCGGATCCGGCGTTTTTTAGCATTAATGAATGCCCAGGTCCGGTATCCTGCCATTGCCGTACCGTGGGGGGGGGAGGGTACAGGGATACATGTACCCACTCATGAGCCAAAAAAAGTTTAAAAAATACACAGGGTCTTCCCTTATGATTTTGAGCGAAATAAAAAATCGGGATCTTGTACCCCTCCCTCTAATGAAAAAATCCTGGGTACGGGACAGTATCTTGCCAAAACCTTTGAATCTATCCGAATTTCTATGATCTCTCAAGAGAATGAATAATATCCAAATAATACCCAAAATTGTACCAAAAAATTTAACTTTTGTTAAAATTTAGTGGATCAACGACACAGACCTCAACTCAAAGTTGTCCTCCGCAAGTTTGCGCATTTCCAAAAGCCACTTGTTGTCCAGGCTATACTCGCATGAATGGCACGTTTGTATGCGTTGCAAATACTGGAAGAAAGAAGCGAGAAGCCTTAACTTGAGCAGATACATTGAATGATATATATGATAAGCTTTTCCAAACAATATCTTAATTTTCGAACCTTCATAATTTTTAATACAAATTATTAAATTTTATATTAAAACATGTTTTTCGGGAAAACGGAACTTCGGTGTTAAGGCTATATCACAAAAATTTTTTTCATAAAAAAGCTATGTCACAAGAATTCTGAATCCGGATTCAGAATCTAAAACCTAAATCTAAAATCCGAATCCAGAATCCGAATTTAGAATCCGGATTCAGAATCCGAATTCAGAAACCAAAATTCTCAAAGACTTACCGAGAATGAGTTAGTTAACGTCGTAGAAGTTGTAGTTGTCGTCGTACTGGTTGTTATCATGGTTGAGGTACTAGTCGTGGTTGTAGGAGTGGTAGTAGTACTAAACGTAGCTGTAGGGGTTGTCGTGGTGCTAGTTAACGTCGTAGAAGTCATGGTGGGAGTCGTCGCTGTACTGGTTGTTGTTGAAATTTTATATAGGTTGTTTTTTTGAAAGATCCCGAGTTCGCGTTTGTCAAGAAATTCGTTTTTTTTAATTTTCGTGTCAATACTCAAACTTTATTGTAAATCAAGCTATGTTTCGTTGGATTTGTATGATTTTTTACTCCGATCTTTGATTCCTATGCAAATTTTTTTATTGACCATATAGATTTGTTATTGAATTTTGGCATACATTTGAGCTTATAACATCAAACCGTAAAAGCCAGCGTCAAAACTAATCAAATTTGAAATGCTTGAAGCATTTAGCAACATTTTTGTCTCCGAATTTTGATAAGGCTTCAAGAAAAATTATCATCCCTCATAAAAAAATCTTACTTTTGCATTCTATTTTGGGAAGCTTTTTCTAAAAATTTTCTTCTTTTCTTTCTTTAGAATTTTTTCGATCGATAAATAAAAAGCAGATGCTAATCACGCGAAAGTATATTTTATCGCTTATTTAATTACATAAACTGTTATCGATACATCAATAACATTGTTATCATACGTCAATATCAATACATCAATGCCACATGGAATTTTTTTCCATTTTAAAGAAAAAATTTCACCCAAAATACATTTTCACTTATCTATTGGGCTGTTCATAAAAGTTCCCGGATTTTTCACATGAATTTTGGGCCGGAATTCTTCTCTAAAACAACTCCTATAAAAGTAATCTTAAAATGAGAATTGTGAGCAATCCCGAAGCGTTAAAGTGCTTCTCTGGCCCTGGTTCAGGGTAGGGGTGATTGTTTTGGAGCGAAAATGAATTCGGATTTTCGTCGGAAAACCGGCTTTCTAAAGGTTTTTTCATGCAGGAAATTGTTTGCCCGCATTGTCGAGAGATCAAAATGCTATCATGATCCTAATTCAGGCAAGGGTGGGTGTTTTGAAGAGAATTTAGCGCCCAAATGATTGCAAATTCGTTTTCGACGAACCGACTAAAATTCGCATATTAATTTGACCGTCGTCTTAACGAAAAGGAATTTGCAATCATTTGAACGCTAATTTTCTCTTCAAAACACCCACCCTTGCCTGAACCAGGATCATGATAGAATTTTCATGTCTCTATAATGCTTGCAAAGGATTCTTCGCATGGAAAAAACCGGTTAGGCAGCCGGTTTCCGGCTAAAATTCGAATTATTTACATTTTCGCTTCAATAAACCCACTTCTTTCCATGAATCAGGGTCAGGGAAGCGTTTTCACGCTTCGGGAATGCGCGCAATAGATTCCCCGCATAAAATTATATGAGTTGTTTTTAGAAAAAATTGTTCGGTCCAAAATTCGTGTAAAAAATCCTGGTACTTTGGAACAAACCAATAAAAAGCAGCTATTTTCTAATATAGGGCTAGTATGCTACAATTAACGTCATTGATAATATTTTTAGTGCTATTTATAGGTATTTATTTTTATTTAAAAAAATGGACTAATACTTCGATGTTCCCGTATACATATTCCCGTGTAAGTATTTATTTTTAGTAGCTCATGGCCAAAAACGCTGTGCCTATAAACAATATGGACAAAATGCATTCACCTGTGTTTGTAATTCGACCTATTGTGATACAGTGCCTCCTATAGGCAACCTTGGAACCAATCAAGCTGCTATTTTTACCAGCTCAGCCAGCGGAAAACGATTCGAATTTCAAACGCAAATGTTTAATCAACAAGCTAGTAAGATACATTCGTTATACACCAGCAGAAAAAATAACCCTCAAAAGTAGAGTATTCTTATTTCGAATTATATTCGGATTTTATAGAAAATCTTGAAAATATAGAAATTCTAGAAAATATGAAATTGTATAAAATCTAAAAAATTAAGAAAATCTATCGAAAATCTGGAAAGCCTAGGAAATCTAGAAAATCAAGCATGAGCTAGAAAATCTAAAAAATATAGATTAAATCTAAAAAAATCTAGGCAAACGTAGAAAATCTGGCATTATAACTTTTGTCACGTAACTTTTGTGACGGATATAAATTCTGATATGGATGAAATCGTTTTGATTTCATCACTGTAATTGGCTGCCTTTATAACAGCTATTTTTCGTGACAAAAGTTATAGTTTTATGATGACGTGAAAAAAGTTAGAAGACAAACTTAATCGTGACAAAAGTTACAAGGTCGAAAATCTGAACAAAATCTAGAAAATCCAGTCAAAATCTTAAAATGTAGGCAAATTTTTTTTATTCTAGGCTCATTTTAAAGCTGGAAACCTCAGCTTGAAAATGAGTTTATATGTAGAATCTAAGCCTTTTGGGGTTTCCCGGGGGTCTTATCTGCAAGGCACTGACCTTTTATTTCCGCCCAACACGCAATGGATTTCCGCCGGTCTTCGCGATCGGTCTTGTAGAGTAAACAATACCAAGCTACTGAATTCTTATGACGCTGAATTACACGGCCTAAAATAGGGAAATAATCGTGGGTGCGAACCCGATAAAAATATCAAAACTGAAACTTTCTTTAACTTTATTTGTCTGAATTTCGAAACCACAAACAATACAAAACAACAGCAAAAGTTTAGCAACACATTTCATAAATAATAAACATTTAAAGAAACGGCGCAGGGAAAGCTATTTAGAGAAAGAAGCTTTCCAAACTTTTTGACAAAGAAAGAATGCGCGATAAAAATGCGATGCGATATCAATAACGATGCGACGTAATGTAATAAAATAATAAACGCGATAGATACAAATAAACTGAGAAAAGAGATGACAGAGTGAAATTACAATAACAGAGATTTCGCGCTAATATCCAAAACAATTCAAGCATAAAGAGATTATTCTAAATTGATCTTGTTATGGCCGTTCTTTACATATATCTAGTAAAGGGAATTTCAGCATCAAAAGTTATCTTTGAAATACTTAAACACTCTTTTGAGCATTGGATAAAGACTTATTTTCTATATTGTATTCAGATTTTGATTTAAACAAATTTTTTGATGTCATTTTAAACGTAGATATTGAGCTTTCAAATGACACAAAACCATCTCATGTGGATTTATCTATGAAAAGTTACAGCCTAAATAAGAATGCCTACTTTATGAAAGTGACTAAAGCCCTTTTTTACGTTTATATATCTTCTCATATTGATAATTTAGCACCAGCAGCGATAAAAATCACGCCTAATGAAACCCAAGTAAGACAGACTATTTTCGGTTTCGGTGGAGCGTTTACAGATGCTGCTGGGATACATCTACAAAAATTAACGGCTGCAACACAACAAAATTTTATCAATACTTACTTTGGAGCAGAAGGTGGGCAAACTCAGGAAGAACATATACCAAATTTTAGGAATTGAATATACATTCGGCCGAGTTCCCATAGCCAGTTGTGATTTTTCGTTAGGTCCTTATTCCTATGATGACGTAGATGGTGATTTTGACTTGAAAAACTTCTCTTTAAGACCCGAAGATTATAACTACAAGGTATAAATGTTTCCACTTTTTTACTCTGATTCATGAGTCGGCTATTGTTTGGTTTCACTCAGCCCTCCGGGGCTGCGTACCGTTTGGTTTTTATACCACTGTTGTATCACACCATCTAAAATTTTTTCGGCAAAATATTAACACCATAAATATAATTTTACATTTGGAAAAAGTTACGAGACATTTTTAAATGTAAAAAGATACAAAAATGATATAAAAACGCGACCTTTTGGTATATACTAAAAATTGTTTCAAGTGCTTCATAAATTTCACGTGTTTCATACATTTGTAAAAAAACCAAACGGTCTATTTCTTTACTCCATTTCTTTACTCTGTCATTTTTAATGTACAATATACTTCAGATTCCATTTATACAAATGGCGAATGCTGCTAGTGGTGGCAAACTTAAACTATATGCTAGTCCCTGGTCAGCCCCAGGATGGATGAAAACTGATGGCGAAATGACTCATGGTGGAAACTTAAAAGGTCCCGTTAATGGACAATACTACCAAACATGGGTTAATTATTTTATTAGGTATGAAATGGTAACTTTCCAAAGGGGGGATGTTCATCCCATTAACCGCTAATATTAAAGAAATTGTCCACATGGTTACCTTTTTGTTGTATTTTTTTTAAAGTCATAAAAAATTGAGTTTTAATCGGATTTTGACTTACAACCACTCATTCGAAAGCTGGTAATCTGAGGAACATTTTGTAAAAAAAATATCGAAAAATCTTTTGATTTGACAGAGATATGGCTGTTGCAACATCAACACCTTATTATGCAAATTTTTCTAAAATTAGTCAATTTTCAAAAAATCACCAAAAATCGAAATGTAATCGGATTTATATGAGCGACCACTCATTTGAAAGCTGGGAATCTAATGAAAATTGTGCAAAAAAATCATCAAAAAATCTTAAATCCTCATCTAAATATGGTTGTTCGAACATATGGTCGGGTTTTTGCTAAAAAGTTCTTGCGCATATTTTTTTAATACATTTTTCGACAATTTTTCAATAAAAATTTATGCAAAACCCAACAACAACATAATATATCTATTTATTTTCAAAATGGCCACCTCCAGCCTGATACACTTCTTCAAAGACTTCGGGAAATCGTCCACCGCTCGATCAATGACTTCTTGTGGAATTGCATTCCATGCCTTCACAAAACTCTTCTTCAACGCATCGATCGACTGGTCTTTCGGCTGCTCCGATTTCGCTGTATTCTACTCTTGATTTTGCGTTTGTTAGCTGGCGTGCGAGTTCTTGGTCTTCCGCTTCTTGGCCTGTCGTTATAGCTCCTAGTTTCTTTAAAACGCTTGATTACTTCTTGAACGGTTCTAGGCGGTACATTTAGCAATTCTGCAATTTTTCTCCCACTTTTTCCTTGCTCAAATAAGCGAATAATTACTGGTCTTAATTCTGTCATACTAAAAACAGATAAAATAAATTTTTATTGAAAAATGCATTAAAAAAATATGCGCAAAAACTTTTTAGACACCCTGTAGAGACTAAAATAAACTTCTTCAAATTTTTAGATTTTTCGAAGAATATGCCAAAAACAACATAACATTTTGGGGTGCTACAATGCAAAACGAACCTGGTGCCTCTCAAGGTTTCCAATCAATGTTGTATAATTCTAGTATGGAAAGGTAGCTTTATAAATTAATCTATTCTTAACCATTTCTTAAATTTCATTTTTAGAGATTATGCCAAAGGTGTATGGGGTCAAACACTTCGAAATAATTCATTAACTAAAAACTTGAAATTAATGGTTTTGGACCATAATCGTGACATGATCGCTGATTACTCAAAAACAGTTAGAAAAATTAAATTGAAATTGTGTAATATCCAATTTTAGATATTTTCCGACCCAGATGCATATAATATACTTGATGGTCTAGCAGTACATTGGTATGCCGATCATGAGTATGGAAGATGGGGTAACGTGTATCCACAAGTTTTAAGCGATGCACATAAAGTACTTAATGGAAAATGGATGTTGTATACGGAAGTAAGGCACTAATAACTAAAAAGTCGAACAAATACACAGATCGTATTCATTCATAGGAATATTGGGCGAAAGATTTCTCAAAACTAGTAAAGGCCATTCAAAAAATCTTTTCGAATTTGGCAATAGGACGGAATGCACCGCACAAAGTACGAGCGCACGGACTGACAAGGGAACCCTAAGATCTGCCCGATTCAAATTTTTCTCAAACCAAGTGCAAACGGTTTAAAAAAATATAAATATG